>OX421410.1:21849857-22008007 GCA_949126875.1 Lochmaea capreae | reverse complement strand
TTTCTGGATGATTTCAAGCTTCTTCGACTGTTTTGGACCGTAACTACGTTAAATTGATAGTTATTGGATGAAATAACGTCGTATTGTGTGTTTTTGATCGTTTTATACTGTAATTCAGTGTTCTTGTGTGTTTTCGTATGTATTTGAGTGAAATAGGATGGAAAATGGTCCAATTTCTCGATAACTTTCGTTTTTAGGTAGTTTCGAGTGGATTTGAGCATTATTTAGTCATTTTGTGTGCTTTTCAATGTAATAGAGGGTTTTTGGGTGATTTCTAGCTCCTTCAATTGTTTTGGACCGTAACTTCGTAAAATTGATAGTTATTGGATGGAATAACGTCGTATTGTGTGTTTTCGATCGTTTTATACTGTAATTCAGTGTTCTTGTGTGTTTTCGTATGTATTTGACTGAAATAGGATGGAAAATGGTCCAATTGCTCGATAACTTTCGTTTTCAGGTGGTTTCGAGTGGATTTGAGCATTATTCATTCGTCTTGTGTGCTTTTCAATGTAATAGAGTGTTTCTGGGTGATTTCAAGCTCCTTTGATTGTTTTGGACCGTAACTACGTGAAATTGATAGTTATTGGATGAAATAACGTCGTATTGTGTGTTTTCGATCGTTTTATACTGTAATTCAGTGTTCTTGTGTGTTTTCGTATGTATTTGACTGAAATAGGATGGAAAATGGTCCAATTGCTCGATAACTTTCGTTTTCAGGTGGTTTCGAGTAGATTTGAGCATTATTCATTCGTCTTGTGTGCTTTTCAATGTAATAGAGTGTTTCTGGGTGATTTCAAGCTCCTTTGATTGTTTTGGACCGTAACTACGTGAAATTGATAGTTATTGGATGAAATAACGTCGTATTGTGTGTTTTCGATCGTTTTGTACTGTAATTCAGTGTTCTTGTGTGTTTTCGTAAGTATTTGATTGAAATAGGATGGAAAATGGTCCAATTTCTCGATAACTTTCGTTTTTAGGTAGTTTCGAGTGGATTTGAGCATTATTTAGTCATTTTGTGTGCTTTTCAATGTAATAGAGGGTTTTTGGGTGATTTCAAGCTCCTTCAATTGTTTTGGACCGTAACTTCGTAAAATTGATAGTTATTGGATGGAATAACGTCGTATTGTGTGTTTTCGATCGTTTTATACTGTAATTCAGTGTTCTTGTGTGTTTTCGTATGTATTTGACTGAAATAGGATGGAAAATGGTCCAATTGCTCGATAACTTTCGTTTTCAGGTGGTTTCGAGTGGATTTGAGCATTATTCATTCGTATTGTGTGCTTTTCAATGTAATAGAGTGTTTCTGGGTGATTTCAAGCTCCTTTGATTGTTTTGGACCGTAACTACGTGAAATTGATAGTTATTGGATGAAATAACGTCGTATTGTGTGTTTTCGATCGTTTTATACTGTAATTCAGTGTTCTTGTGTGTTTTCGTAAGTATTTGATTGAAATAGGATGGAAAATGGTCCAATTTCTCGATAACTTTCGTTTTTAGGTAGTTTCGAGTGGATTTGAGCATTATTTAGTCATTTTGTGTGCTTTTCAATGTAATAGAGTGTTTCTGGTTGATTTCAAGCTTCTTCGACTGTTTTGGACCGTAACTAAGTTTAATTGATAGTTATTGGATGAAATAACGTCGTATTGTGTGTTTTCGATCGTTTTATACTGTAATTCAGTGTTCTTGTGTGTTTTCGCATGTATTTGAGTAAAATAGGATGGAAAATGGTCCAATTGCTCGATAACTTTCGTTTTTAGGTAGTTTCGAGTGGATTTGAGCATTATTCAGTCATCTTGTGTGCTTTTCAATGTAATAGAGGGTTTCTGTGTGATTGCAAGCTCCTTCAATTGTTTTGGACCGTAACTTCGTAAAATTGATAGTTATTGGATGGAATAACGTCGTATTGTGTGTTTTCGATCGTTTTATACTGTAATTCAGTGTTCTTGTGTGTTTTCGCATGTATTTGAGTAAAATAGGATGGAAAATGGTCCAATTGCTCGATAACTTTCGTTTTTAGGTGGTTTTGAGTGGATTTGGGGATTATTCATTCGTCTTGTGTGCTTTTCAATGTAATAGAGTGTTTCTGGTTGATTTCAAGCTCCTTTGATTGTTTTGGACCGTAACTACGTGAAATTGATAGTTATTGGATGAAATAACGTCGTATTGTGTGTTTTCGATAGTTTTATACTGTAATTCAGTGTTCTTGTGTGTTTTCGTATGTATTTGATTGAAATGGGATGGAAAATGGTCCAATTGCTCGATAACTTTCGTTTTTAGGTACTTTCGAGTGGATTTGAGCATTATTTAGTCATGTTGTGTGCTTTTCAATGTAACAGAGTGGTTCCGGGTGATTTCAAGCTCCTTTGATTGTTTTGGACCGTAACTACGTGAAATTGATAGTTATTGGATGAAATAACGTCGTATTGTGTGTTTTCGATCGTTTTATACTGTAATTCAGTGTTCTTGTGTGTTTTCGTATGTATTTGACTGAAATAGGATGGAAAATGGTCCAATTGCTCGATAACTTTCGTTTTCAGGTGGTTTCGAGTAGATTTGAGCATTATTCATTCGTCTTGTGTGCTTTTCAATGTAATAGAGTGTTTCTGGGTGATTTCAAGCTCCTTTGATTGTTTTGGACCGTAACTACGTGAAATTGATAGTTATTGGATGAAATAACGTCGTATTGTGTGTTTTCGATCGTTTTGTACTGTAATTCAGTGTTCTTGTGTGTTTTCGTAAGTATTTGATTGAAATAGGATGGAAAATGGTCCAATTTCTCGATAACTTTCGTTTTTAGGTAGTTTCGAGTGGATTTGAGCATTATTTAGTCATTTTGTGTGCTTTTCAATGTAATAGAGGGTTTTTGGGTGATTTCAAGCTCCTTCAATTGTTTTGGACCGTAACTTCGTAAAATTGATAGTTATTGGATGGAATAACGTCGTATTGTGTGTTTTCGATCGTTTTATACTGTAATTCAGTGTTCTTGTGTGTTTTCGTATGTATTTGACTGAAATAGGATGGAAAATGGTCCAATTGCTCGATAACTTTCGTTTTCAGGTGGTTTCGAGTGGATTTGAGCATTATTCATTCGTATTGTGTGCTTTTCAATGTAATAGAGTGTTTCTGGGTGATTTCAAGCTCCTTTGATTGTTTTGGACCGTAACTACGTGAAATTGATAGTTATTGGATGAAATAACGTCGTATTGTGTGTTTTCGATCGTTTTATACTGTAATTCAGTGTTCTTGTGTGTTTTCGTAAGTATTTGATTGAAATAGGATGGAAAATGGTCCAATTTCTCGATAACTTTCGTTTTTAGGTAGTTTCGAGTGGATTTGAGCATTATTTAGTCATTTTGTGTGCTTTTCAATGTAATAGAGTGTTTCTGGTTGATTTCAAGCTTCTTCGACTGTTTTGGACCGTAACTAAGTTTAATTGATAGTTATTGGATGAAATAACGTCGTATTGTGTGTTTTCGATCGTTTTATACTGTAATTCAGTGTTCTTGTGTGTTTTCGCATGTATTTGAGTAAAATAGGATGGAAAATGGTCCAATTGCTCGATAACTTTCGTTTTTAGGTAGTTTCGAGTGGATTTGAGCATTATTCAGTCATCTTGTGTGCTTTTCAATGTAATAGAGGGTTTCTGTGTGATTGCAAGCTCCTTCAATTGTTTTGGACCGTAACTTCGTAAAATTGATAGTTATTGGATGGAATAACGTCGTATTGTGTGTTTTCGATCGTTTTATACTGTAATTCAGTGCTCTTGTGTGTTTTCGTATGTATTTGACTGAAATAGGATGGAAAATGGTCCAATTGCTCGATAACTTGCGTTTTCAGGTGGTTTTGAGTGGATTTGGGGATTATTCATTCGTCTTGTGTGCTTTTCAATGTAATAGAGTGTTTCTGGTTGATTTCAAGCTCCTTTGATTGTTTTGGACCGTAACTACGTGAAATTGATAGTTATTGGATGAAATAACGTCGTATTGTGTGTTTTCGATAGTTTTATACTGTAATTCAGTGTTCTTGTGTGTTTTCGTATGTATTTGATTGAAATGGGATGGAAAATGGTCCAATTGCTCGATAACTTTCGTTTTTAGGTACTTTCGAGTGGATTTGAGCATTATTTAGTCATGTTGTGTGCTTTTCAATGTAACAGAGTGGTTCCGGGTGATTTCAAGCTCCTTTGATTGTTTTGGACCGTAACTACGTGAAATTGATAGTTATTGGATGAAATAACGTCGTATTGTGTGTTTTCGATCGTTTTATACTGTAATTCAGTGTTCTTGTGTGTTTCCGTATGTATTTGAGTGAAATAGGATGGAAAATGGTCCAATTGCTCGATAACTTTCGTTTTTAGGTAGTTTCGAGTGGATTTGAGCATTATTCAGTCGTCTTGTGTGCTTTTCAATGTGATAGAGGGTTTCTGGGTGTTTTCAAGCTCATTTGATTGTTTTGGACCGTTACTACGTGAAATTGATAGTTATTGGATGAAATAACGTCGTATTGTGTGTTTTCGATCGTTTTATATTGTAATTCAGTGTTCTTGTGTGTTTTCGTAAACATTTGATTGAAATAGGATGGAAAATGGTCCAATTGCTCGATAACTTTCGTTTTCAGGTAGTTTCGAGTGGATTTGAGCATTATTCAGTCGTCTTGTGTGCTTTTCAATGTAATAGAGTGTTTCTGGGTGATTTCAAGCTCCTTTGATTGTTGTGGACCGTAACTACGTGAAATTGATAGTTATTGGATGAAATAACGTCGTATTGTGTGTTTTCGATCGTTTTATACTGTAATTCAGTGTTCTTGTGTGTTTTCGTATGTATTTGAGTGAAATAGGATGGAAAATGGTCCAATTGCTCGATAACTTTCGTTTTTAGGTAGTTTCGAGTGGATTTGAGCATTATTCAGCAATCTTGTGTGCTTTTCAATGTAATAGAGGGTTTCTGGGTGATTTCAAGCTCCTTCGACTGTTTTGGACCGTAACTACGTGAAATTGATAGTTATTGGATGAAATAACGTCGTATTGTGTGTTTTCGATCGTTTTATACTGTAATTCAGTGTTCTTGTGTGTTTCCGTATGTATTTGAGGGAAATAGGATGGGAAATGGTCCAATTGCTCGATAACTTTGTAACTACGTTCAAGAAGGGGGGAATGCGTGGATTCAAATATAATAAGTTAGATAATCGAATGGTAATAATGGAATCTCGGCGGCGTATCGTTGAACGCAGACAGGAGTATTTGCGCAAAATAAAAGGGTACCATAATTCAAATAGAACTGGGTATAATTTATTTAGACGAAACTTGGTTTGATACGCATGATGTTGTCAAGTATGGTTGGGTTGACGATACAAAAAACTGTTCTCTAGATACTCCGTGTTCTAGAGGAAAACGCGTTATTATTGTATTACAAATTTTATGAATTTTGTATGCAGGTTAATTTTTTTTATTTAAATTGATATAGTAGATTAACATTATTGCACAATATTCAACTCATAAAAAATTCAATTGCACGCCATTAGGCGGCTTTTTCCTTCAAGGGGATTAAAAATATGGTTCATTACACTGACAATAGTTAGACTATAACTCTTTTTATACATTCATTCATGACGTGAGTAATATAAACAATAATTATAAACGGACGGCATAGCAGTATGAGGTTTATGTTTAACTTATCTGAACCAAATGATTTGGATTTTATGTTTTTGATTTTAGACGTGACGACATCATCATTTACTTGAGAGGCAGTGGACACACTGGTAACACCATCTTTTTTCTTATTTTTTTTTGGGGAATCGAACCACAATAATGTTTTTTATTTTTGATTTCGACGTTTTAGTAGCGTTCCAGCTACCGTTGTCAAAATTAACTATACCTTGTTTTTAAACTAGGGGCGCGTTGTATCTCACACCTAAACTCGGTTTAATTATAACTGATGTTTAGACTGATGTAATTAATGATAATAAATAAATCAATACGTCACAGTCTAAACATCAGTTATAATTAAACCGAGTTTAGGTGTGAGATACAACACACCCTAGGAGGATCATTTTAGGAAACCTTAACCACACCACTAAAAGTCACTAGATTGGGAGTGTGTTTCGAAAGGGTCGTGTTCAGACTTTTTGAACTAAATGAAAATTACGTAAAATATGTATTGTACTGCTCGTGGCCAATGAGGGATCAAGGCATGTCTAAATATCGAATTATGATTGGCCACAGGTCATTGCGAAAGTAGTAACCAAATGTCACATTATTGTGAAAAGATGTAAGGTTATAATAAGTAGTTTATGTAAAATGTTTTGAGAATTTGAGGATTAATGAGAATATAGAAATGCAATTGTATGATTAAATTTTTTTCCAACATTTGAGGCTTTGGTGCAGCAAAGCTAAAAGTAAACAGAAGTTTTGTTATCTAAAAATACCATAATAGGTATAGTACTTCAATGTACCTATGTAAAACTTGATGTGAAACTTATATTATTAACAAGAAAAAAGAAGCATGCATTTTTTTCATGACAGGGAATGAATAATAAAAATAGCAAATACCTTGGGTAAAATATAATACTTGGTTAAAAATAAACAACAAACGTGGTAGTAATGATTGAACTAATGACTATTTATATATAAATAAACACAAAACTGACAGATGTCAGTGGTATCAAAACAGCTGTGTGAAACTGGTGGCCATCTGACCAATCACTAGGCAGCAGAAATGACAACTTAAATTCAAATCGCTCCTCTTAGTTTAAAAACAAGATATAGTATAGAAATACATGTTTGGTCCCTATCTGACACAACGAAAAAATTTGACAACTAGACAATCAATAATATTTTGAAGTTCAAGACTACAAAACTTTGTTGTCAAATATTATTAAGGTCCATTCATAGTAGATCACACCTCTGGTAAAATGTGTAACGCGTTTACTACCTTCTACACGTCACTATGGACACCCTTGATGTTAAATAATTAATCGGAATGCTCGTGCGCCAGATTTTTATCGTGGTTCGCTCCACGGCCCTTTGACACTTATCGTCAAGAGTTCCAGATAGCCTCAGATGGAGGTTACGGAAAATTCCAGGGGTCTTGTTGAGCTATTTTAACTACTAATCATCAAATTGCTATTACTACTTTGTGGTCGATTTTATGGATACTTCTCCAGGTACGAGCAAAAAGAAAACGGGGAAAAGAACGTAGCGGACGTAACGGTCAGAGCCGGCGAGGTTATCAACACAACGGAAAACTACTATTGTTACACGAGTCGAAAATGGTTTAAATCTGCCGGGTAATCAAACAAATTATGGCTAGGCCACTTCCAAGTCTGATTAGCCCTTGAATTTAAAGAAAACCGGCAAACTATTATTCCAACGAGAAAAAAAATTATAAAAGGATTGTATCACGGAGCTGAAAAAAAAACGATTTAAATCTGCCGGGTAATCAAACAAATTATGGCTAGGCCACTTCCAAGTCTGATTATCCCTTGAATCTAAAATAAACCTGCAAACTATGATTTCAAAAAAAATTATAAAAGAATTGTACCACGGTACTGGAAAGAAACGATTTAAATCTGCCGGGTAATCAAACAAATTATGGCTAGGCTACTTCCAAGTCTGATTATCCCTTGAATCTAAATTAAACCAGCAAACTATTATTTCAAAAAATTTATAAAAGAATTGAACCACGGAACTGATAAAAAACGATTTAAATCTGCCGGGTAATCAAACAAATTATGGCTAGACCACTTCCAAGTCTGATTATCCCTTGAATCTAAATTAAACCGGCAAACTATGATTTAAAAAAAAAATGATAAAAGAATTGTACCACGGAACTGGTGAAAAACGATTTAAATCTGCCGGGTAATCAAACAAATTATGGCTAGGCCACTTCCAAGTCTGATTATCCCTTGAATCTAAATTAAACCGGCAAACTCTTATATTTAAAATGTACCCGAGTTTTGACACACAGAGTAGGAACAAAAGAAACCGGAATAAAATGAAAATGCCCCAATTCACATAAATCTTAAGTGTATATTAACGACCTGTGAAGAAAAAAATTGGAAACTCAATATAGAACCGGAAAACAAGTACTAGTCAATAAGAAAATATTCACGGTGGTAATAAAATAAAATTCTGCGGCAAATCTCCTTTAACTATAAATATTTATTCTTAAAACTATTAAAACAAGAAATAAATAAACTTCTTCAACAAAAAAACGGAAAGGAAAATTTTCCAGATAAGAATTCACGCTGCTTAAACTATCTCAACGGCGGTACGACAATTTCGAATTTTTAGGTGTATTACTAAAATATTTTTACCTTTCAAAATCACCCACTTTATCCCGGAGTTTACACTTTTCGGACACTTCTCGGAACCACGAAAACGGTTTTCTTTCTAATAACACGGTCGGGTACTCGGTCTCTCTGTTTTTTTTTTCGCTCTTCACGCTCTTCACTCCTTCACGTCGTCACGTCTTCACTTCTCCACTTCTCATTATAGGTGTTAAACTTTATTTATGTTTAACAAAAAGTTTGCCATATACTTAATGTCTTTCGGAATTAATTAAAAGGTATATATACCAGACGTCCTTTTCGGTTGGAAAATTTTGAATTTTTGAAATTACTAAAATTTTATAGAATTCGAAATGGTGTACCTCCAGACTAATAATTAAAAAAAAACAGGAAATAAAAAAAATCTATTCGAAAAGTAAGTAAAGAGTTATATAGTTAAAAATAAAACTAAACGTTAAATCGGTGACAACAAAAATAACTCGTTACACACTCCCTTTTCTTCGGTGAAAAAAAATTAATGAAGGAAAGTGCAACTTTCGGTCATTACATTTTTTTTTACATAACATCTCAATATCTATAAACAGAAAAAGAACAAAAATACCAAATGTCCAGTTAACGGGGATCCAGGATGTACATGGAACGTCGGCGTCGGATTGAGTGGTCTGGAAGGCGAGGTGGCGAGGTCCTCTTCCACGGAACGACTGACTTCGATATGACCTGGAGCAGCGTTTGGCTACTTCTAGCCTGGGGGGGATCGCTCGACATCGATGCTGCACTGGGTGGCAGTGTCCTGTATTCGTCGGGGTTGGTTGGCACGGGCGACTAGGTGAGTTTGTACTGCCACCGAACGGGTACGGGGGCCGTGTCTATCACACGGGCAATCTCGGGACATCCGGCCAACGTGTCCACAGCGGGAACAAAACAAAATGTATGATCGGCTGCAGCTTTCCCGGCGGTGACCTGAGGTTCCACACCTCCAACAGAGGTCGTCCGTCAGGGTGATGAACTTCCTAGGTTCCTTTGGTCTGCGTGGCATGTCGGTTTCTGGCGGTTGCTGTTGGGGATACGGTCGATGATACAACATCCCTTCCATTGTCCGGATCATTGCCGGAATGTTGCCCGAACTCCATATCCTCCGTCTGTCGCTGATGGAGATGGTATCTGGAACGTTGGGATCGCTGGTGGCTTCCAATTGGAGGCTACTTGGATCTGTCAATACTAGCACGTCTATCGAGGATTCGTCATGCATCTATTAAAAAAACAGGTTAACGGTAAATGAAAATTCGGAGAACAGAGAAAAACGGAAATTCCAGCAACCAGTCTTACATATGAACTCAAGTTAGCCGTTGAACGGCGGAATCATGACAGAGACCCTCTGCCCCTGCCGGTCGTGAATCCTTGCCTGATACCACTTGTTGGGGTCTGACCCCTTTGGCCGTAGACATTGGGCCCTCTCTGCCCAGAGTTTTGGCCACGGTTGGGACCGGGGTGTTGCAGTGGCATCGTCTATGACTTCCCAGCCTCTCATCCTCAGGTCCATGTCAGAGGACCCTGAGTCCGGGAAAATTGAGGGAGTTGGCAGCATTTCCCACGGCACCTGAGACGACGGTCGGGAAGGGTCATGTTCGAGGGGCGTATATGAATGATACACCCCGGTGGTATATTGGAAGATCTTCCCCCGCACCTCCACTTGTTCTCCAGTATCTCCTTGGTCTTCGGAGACGTTGGTCTCTCGTTCATAGAAGGTGCATACCAAGAGCTTCTCGGTATACACCCCCGGGGTGGGTGGAGTCGGCGACCTTGGGGTGTGTGCCCGGGACTATACGGCGCAAGACCGAAAGTTTCGTCAAATGCCTCTTCGAATTCTCGGGACGTGGCATCCTCGTTCCAACGCCACCAATCGTCCTCATCGAAGAGGTCATTGATTGACAGCGGGGAGCCCGGAGGAGTACTGTCGGCGGTCAGGTCTATAATTTCTGTTCCATCTGGGCCTAGCAGGATCAACGGCGGTGGTAGGTCTCGGTCGTCCATTCTATGGATCAAAAAAATAGTAATTTTTACTCATGGGCGGGTTTAAAATCTTTAACATGTACACGATTACACCGTTTTCCTTTTTCGTCCCGCAAGTCATATACAACCGTTGAAATGACACGTATGACTTTATACGGTCCGGAATATTTTGGGGCGAGTTTCACGGCGACATGATCCACGGTGGAGGATAGTGTATGATCCTTCTTCATAACTTTATCTCCTATAGTGCATTTCCAGTCTCGACGGCGCAGATTATAATTACGACTTTGACTGGTAAATGCTCGGGACAGGTTCAGCCGGACAAGGTCGAAGCACTCTCGCAATTTCTCGACTCGCAAGAGATGCGGCTTAAGATCTTCTTCGGTAGGGTCGTCCACTCCGGCGTCTTCTTCCGGACTTCCCTCGGTATCCTTTTCAGCCTCTCTTCGGAAGGATTTCGGTGTCTCGGGTTCTCTCCCAAAATTTAGGAAGGCAGGTGTGAATCCAGTCGAGTCGTGTCTTGAGTTATTCATTGCAAACTTCAAGTCCAGCAACCTTACATCCCAGTCTCGGTGATCTGCATCTTTTTGTTGGGTAAGGGCTATTCCCAAACCATATTCGGAGGCATCGGTCTGCAGAGTGAACGGTACGGTAAAATCCGGACAGCTTAAAACGGGTGCTTCCGACAGACGCGAAAGTGGTGTCTTGCTCTTCAGCCCACTTCCATCACTGGGATTTGCGGAGCAATTTTGTTAACGGCGCCACCTTTTGAGAAAACGATGGCACAAACCTCCTATACCAGGATGCAACTCCCAAAAACCTTCTTAGTTCTCGGGGCTACAAATTTAATTATACTTTCTACCTTCTCTGGATCGGTAAGGATTCCATGTCCAGTGACTACATGGCCTAAGTATTTCATTGACGGCAAACAGAAATGACATTTTTCCGGGTTCAGTTTCAGCCGTGCTGCTCGTAATCGGTGGAACACTTCGGACAGATTTTCCAAATGTTGCTCGAACGTTTCTCCCAAAACAATTATGTCATCCAGGTACGCAAATGCGTATGGGTCTAAATCTGGACCTATTAATTGGTCTACCAGTCTCTGGAATGTTGCAGGTGCGGAGTGTAAACCAAACGGAAGAACCGTGAATTGAAACAATCCAGGTCCCGTTGCGGTGAATGCGGTAATGGGTCCAAACTGGAAATATACTTGGCTTTCCGCAGTTTATCCAGTGTAGCGTTAATAAACGGGAGAGGGTAAGCATCCTTCATTGTGGCCTCGTTAGCATTTCGGAAGTCGATACAAAAACGGTTTTTCCCATCTTTCTTCTTTACAATGACTATCGGAGAACTCCACGGACTTGTAGAAGGTTCGATCACTCCCTCTGCCAACATGGCGTCTATTTCAGCATTGCAAATTTCCTGCATTTTCGGATTCTGGGGTCGGTGTCTTTGTTTGATCGGACGGGGTTGCAGCAATCGGATTTCATGCTCAACTAGCGTCGTTGGACCTTGAATCTTTTCAAACATCGGCAATTCACGGCTTAAGAAAATGTCCAACTTCTCTTCCTGGTTTTCGGTCAAGTTTCTTTCATTTATAGGTATTATCGTCTCCAACGGACATCCTATATAATCACAATTGTCGCCATCTCCTAAATCCACCAGAAAGAACGCAGCTACTACTTGAACGGTTTGCTCCTTGTCAACCCCTAACACCAGGGAAGACGCAGAGACTTCAGGAACGGACTGCTCCTTGTCAACCCCTAACACCAGGGAAGACGCAGAGACTTCAGAAATAGTTTGCTCCTTGTCAATCCCTAACATCAGGGAAGACGCAGAGACTACAGAAATAGTTGGCTCCTTGTCAACCCCTAACTCCAGGGAAGACGAAAAGACTTCAGAATCGGTTTGCTCCTTGTCGACCACTAACACCAGGGAAGATGCAGAGACTTCAGAAACGATTTGCTCCTTGTCAACCCCTAACACCAGGGAAGACGCAGAGACTTCAGAAACGGTTTGCTCCTTGTCAACCCCTAACACCAGGGAAAACGCAGAGACTTCAAAAACAGACAAATTACGGAAACAATTTCTTCCACCAACACTAGGGTGGGTATTTTTCTTACAGATGATTGGGACATCCGATTTGGATTCTTTTTCGTATAAGTTCACGACCTCCAATATTCCAGCCGGACTAGCTAATTGTGAACGCTGTACTACTTCATTTTTCACGTATATTTCCAGCCGGAAATCATAGTTTCGGAGGACATCATGTCCTAATACCATGTCGGTTGTTAGTCCAGGGAAAAGCTCCAACGAACCCTCCATAGTGACGTCATTGATCTTCCATTTAAGTTCATATCTATCGGTGATAGAGTCTAAGTTTCCGTTAGCTAAACGGGCCTTCGTACCTTCACGAGCGGTTGTTTGCTTTCTTGGGGAAGAAATCTTAGCTAGTTGATCACCAATATATGATTTCGCTGCTCCAGTATCCAACAATGCCCGGAACTTGTGATTTTCAATTTCGACGTCTACATGCGGTCGGGGGTCGTTCATTTCTGCTAGCGGTTCGGTATGAGAGACAAAGATTTGCGGAAGCTGTCTCGGCCTCTCCTCGGGACAGCGTCGGTTCAGCCTCCTGCAGAAACAGTCTCTGGAAAAGACTCCTTCCTTATGGTAACGGGAAAAGAAGATCTTCAGGGAATTTAGACAGTTGTTTCGGTAATGTCCAGTCCTGAGGAGCTCATATTCCCTGACCACTTGACAAAATGTGGAGAAATTCTCAAAGTCCCTTTTTCGGATTTGCAAACGGTATTCGGGCAACAGGTTACGGTACAGTCTGGCTAACTGTTGTTCGGGAGCTTCCATGTTGTCGCATCAGGGTTTGGAGTTCGGTAATGTAAGTTGCGGCGGACTCATTTCTAATTTGTAGACGACGGCTTATATCGGCTTCTAAGTTGTCTTCGTAATTTACGGGATAAAAGAAAATTCGGAAATCGTTTTTAAAATCGTTCCAGCTGGTAAATCTGCTTCGATTATTCCGGTACCATAGTGCGGGTTCACCGGATAGTAAGTCAGGTAGCACCGGAAGCAAATAATCTTTTTGAACACCCTCAGCGTTGCAGATTTCTTCAATTCTTTCGATAAATGCGACCGGGTTTCCTCAGTTTCCAAAACATACCTTCCAGTCATTTACATTCAGCGGAGGGTGACAAGCTTTTTAACTCAAGCCGAAAGATAACTTTTAAAATAGCAAAGAACAAAATTCTGAGACTGGCAGTCCAGTCCATTTCAAAAAAATATCAACAGATCACTCTCAGAAATCAGGATAAACAAAAAATATATATCGGTCCAGCAACAATACGCTCTTTTTCAATACTCAATACGGAAAAAACAAACCTACAACTCAACTACACGGACTTAAAAAAAACGGAATGACGGTCACTGTGGAATTCAACAATCAGCTCTCTGCACCAATACGGTAAAAAAACGGAATAAAACGGTTCCTACTAGTCAATCAACTAATAATAAATAATGAAACAGAATAAAGTGCTTCCTGCTTATCCACAGTCAGGTTCTAGTCTAGTTCTAGTCAACAATACGAGAAAAAAACAATCTAAAACGGAATCTAACGGTCACTGTTTTTTCAACCATTAGGTCCCTGCTAGGGCGCCATTTTTGTAACGCGTTTACTACCTTCTACACGTCACTATGGACACCCTTGATGTTAAATAATTAATCGGAATGCTCGGGCGCCAGATTTTTATCGTGGTTTGCTCCACGGCCCCTTGACACTTATCGTCAAGATTTCCAGATAGCCTCAGATGGAGATTACGGAAAATTCCAGGGGTCTTGTTGAGCTATTTTAACTACCAATTACCAAATTGCTATTACTACTCTGTGGTCGATTTTATGGATACTTCTCCAGGTACGAGCAAAAAGAAAACGGGGAAAAGAACGTAGCGGACGTAACGGTCAGAGCCGGCAAGGTTATCAACACAACGGAAAACTACTATTGTTACACGAGTCGAAAATGGTTTAAATCTGCCGGGTAATCAAACAAATTATGGCTAGGCCACTTCCAAGTCTGATTAGCCCTTGAATTTAAAGAAAACCGGCAAACTATTATTCCAACGAGAAAAAAAATTATAAAAGGATTGTATCACGGAGCTGAAGAAAAAAAAACGATTTAAATCTGCCGGGTAATTAAACAAATTATGGCTAGGCCACTTCCAAGTATGATTATCCCTTGAATCTAAATTAAACCGGCAAACTATTATTTCAAAAAATTTATAAAAGAATTGTACCACGGAACTGATAAAAGACGATTTAAATATGCCGGGTAATCAAACAAATTATGGCTAGGCCACTTCCAAGTCTGATTATCCCTTGAATCTAAATTAAACCGGCAAACTATTATTTCAAAAAAAAAATTATAAAAGAATTGTACCACGTAACTGGTAAAAAAACGATTTAAATCTGCCGGGTAATCAAACAAATTATGGCTAGGCCACTTCCAAGTCTGATTATCCCTTGAATCTAAATTAAACCGGCAAACTCTTATATTTAAAATGTACCCGAGTTTTGACACACAGAGTAGGAACAAAAGAAACCGGAATAAAATGAAAATGCCCCAATTCACATAAATCTTAAGTGTATATCAACGACCTGTGAAGAAAAAAATTGGAAACTCAATATAGAACCGGAGAACAAGTACTAGTCAATAAGAAAATATTCACGGTGGTAATGAAATAAAATTCCACGGCAAATCTCCTTTAACTATAAATCTTCATTCTTAAAACTATTGAAACAAGAAATAAATAAACTTCTTCAACAAAAAAACGGAAAGGAAAATTTTCCAGATAAGAATTCACGCTGCTTAAACTCTCAACGGCGGTACGACAATTTCGAATTTTTAAGTATTTTACCAAAATATTTTTACCTTTCAAAATCACCCACTTTATCCCGGAGTTTACACTTTCCGGACACTTCTCGCAACAACGAAAACGGTTTTATTTTTTAATTACACGGTCGGGTACTCGGTCTCTTTGTTTTTTTTTTCTCGCTCTTTACGCTCTTCACTTTCTGTCGAGAAAATCCCAAAATCCTCATTTTATATTCTCATTATAGTTGTTAAACTTTATTTATGTTTAACAAAAAGGTTGCCATATACTGAATGTCTTTCGGAATTAATTAAAAGGTATATATACCAGACGTCCTTTCCGGTTGGAAAATTTTAAATTTTTGAAATTACTAAAATTTTATAGAATTCGAAATCGTGTACCTCCGGACTAAAAATTGAAAATATAATGGTAATAAAAAAAAATCTATTCGGAAAGTAAGTAACGAGTTATATAGTTACGGAAAAAAATAAAACTAAACCTTAAATCGGTGACAACAAAAATAACTCGTTACAAATGTGAAATAAAATATTCTAACGATATATGTAGTCCACTAGAAATGGAATCCAGTGAAGTGCACGTTCCAGGAACGGTTTTTATTGGGATAGCGCTTTTTTTCGTTTATTTTGGAAATTTTGTTAATAAAAACGCGTTTGTTGTTACTTTTTTGTGTATGATTATTTTTGTTTGGTGATTTTGTGTATTGAAGTGTGTATCGATTAACAACCATTCCAAAGATAAATTATAAGAAAACCTGGATAAAAACTTATGATGCTATCCTGATATCGCAGGTAATTGATTATTGGAAATTTCTCTTTCTAACATTGGTAACCAAATTTGACTACATTCGGCTGAAATACTAGCTACACATTTATCTGAATTTAGTTGTATTAAAGCACTTTTTTCGATTTTTCGTCTTTTATTATTGGGCTTTTTCAATATTGTTTTTGTCGAATCCCATTGAATTTTATGCCCCTCTTCCCAAGCATGTTTGCAAATACCTGACTTAAAGAACTCCCTATCTTTGATATACTTTTTATGTTCATTTATTCGGACTTTCAATGGTCTAGATGTTTCACGTAAATAGAATTTGTCGCATTCACAAGATAGCTGATATATGCAGTTTTTTGAAGATTGTTCTTCATTTTTTTTTTACTCTATTGGAATAATAATCAATTATCTCAGGGCTAGGCTGTTGGTCGGTTTTAGAAGCATTCACGAAATAATTATTCAAGACATTCACATTATTCCTTGTGTTTGCTCTTCAATATGTCCAATTTCCTGAATGTTTGCCACTGCTGATGACTATTCGGGTGTCGTAGTGCATATTCTAAGTAGGCCTTTTTTCTCTATTGATAGATGCCGATGTGAAGTTACGCAGCTGTTTGTAGTATTCAAAGTGGGCTGGCAATCGACTTTTCCTATATCGTCTCCATGATTTATCGCGCAATTTCTGCATAAGCCTGATATTGTCGGTGATCCGGTGTCTATCAGCCAGCAAATAATGTTATTCAAAAATTCAATTTTATCATCCATTGATTCAATAGTGTAAATATTTTCCTACGCTAATGCCTCTAGATCTGCTTGAAATTGGTTTGTATTGATACGACTAAAATCCCTGTGAAAGTAAGTTTAGATTTCACTAGAACGGTTGGTCGCGTGAGGAAAGGAGCAACGGATAAGAAAATGGTGTGCTATATCTGCGTCATGAACGACAGCCTCTGTGATACTGTCGAGATGTGAAAAAAGTAGATCTACGGGTGTCATGCTGTTGTTAGAGGCACGAGTAGGACTTCTTATTTTTTAAGTCACATTGAATGAATCTGTGATGGATAAGAGATTACTCGATGCTAGTGTAATAGGTTTATATTAAAGTCACCCATGCATGTAATTTTGTCATAATCAGGGAATATTTTGATCAAGGTATCTTCAAAATTTCCAAGGAAAGTTACACATAATCTGAATTTGGTGGTCTATATACTACTCCAAAAGCATGTTTATGATTTTCTAACTCAATTTCTATCCACAATTGTTCTGAATGATCAGATGATTCATAATGTTGGCATTAAATTACTCCTTACATAAATACCAATTCCACCTCCTCTTTTCACTAAACGATCTAATCTAATGAAGTTATATCCCTGTATTGCGATTACCTTGTTTGGTGTTCCTGGATGTAACCATGTCTCGGTGATCCCTATCATATCATATTTCTCAGCATCGATGTGCAAGTGTAGAGCATTTAAAGTGTGGAACTAAAGATCGAACGTTTTATAGGCAAAAGTGAAATTCATTCTAAATATATATTTTTCAAGTGTAGCTATATCTAAGAGAAAAATGGATATAACAATGAATGAGAGGTAAAAAAAGATAACTATATGTAAAGATCAAATGATAAACAGGAATAAATGGTAACAGCTAATCAGAATTTTTTGGTTTTGTAGATGAACTATTTTGTCGTGTTCTTCTCTCGGACCCGGGGATTATATCTTGTTGTTTCTGTTTCTTGAGAAGGGGTTTAATAGTTGTGTTCAGTTTAGAATCAATGTTGTCTTCAATATCTTCAGAGGTGTTTGTGGGTGGAGGAGGGTATGAAGGAGTTGATGGAGCACTATACGATTCTCGTCCCCTTTTATTTGAAGCTTATATATCCACTTGACTCTCACTTCCCTCTTCCATTTCAGTCGCAGTATAAGCTTTGCCGTTGATAACAAGTTTGTGATTCACGATTTTGGCGGAAAGATGTCTCTCTCTAGCATCCTTCTTGTGTTTGGCAAATATTTTATAGTTTTGGCGATCTTCGTAGCAAAGATCGTGTGAAATAGATATATCGGTACCTTTTAATTTTGAAATATTCCGGAATAATGAATTCTTGTTTAAATACGAGATAAACTCAATCTTCACAGCTGGCTTGGGAGTATTATGTAGTGAAAAATTATTGTTGAGGTCTGATTCACACAGGCTAGTCCCCAATAAAGTGTTGAGTTTTTCAATGACTGACCTTGCACCATCGACGTTGGAATCAGACTCTAAACCATTCAATGATATTATTTTTTCTAGTTTTCCTGTCCAATACAAGATAATTCTCTGTGAGTTTATCACACTTCTGTTCTAGATCAGGGGTCATAGTACTTACCTATTTTGAATATTATCCGTCGAAAAATTTGCGGGTTACACACAATTTACAGAGGAAAATAAAAAATAAAAGATTTTTTTTCAACACTTGAACCATCATTTTTGGACTAGATATTTTACACAAACAGCAGTTTAAATGTATCGCACTGTACGGTAAAGTGATCAACAACATGTATTCTCGCTAATTGTAATAAAACGTTAGTTACTTTCCTCATCAAATTATTTAAATTACCACTTTTATAAATATATATTTGAAAAGCTGCAAATTTGCATGAAAACAATTAATTCCAATGACAAATGACAGAGAAGCTCTAGCGTAAGCAGTAGTGTGTAACAACCGTGAAAAAAGTATTGGATATTAAGTTATTCAAGAAGGAAAAGGGAATATAATAATTCGATTCACCCTTCCCCTTCTTGAATTACTTGATATAGGCGCGTTACAAAGTATTGGATATTTTTCAATATTTTTTGAACGCATTTCCCCCTTCTTGAGTAACTTAATATCCAATACTTTGTAACGCGTATATCTAAATTCAAGAAGGGGAAGGGTGAATCCAATGATTATATTCCCTTCCCTTTCTTGAAAAACTTAAGGTGCATCACAATGCTTTCATCCCTCAGCTTTTATTGAAAAAGATCCAATACTTTGTAAGGGGGGAGGTGAATGCTTCAATTATAATTCTTTCCATTCATACAATAATGTTCCATTTTTTCAACCATTGCTAATAATTTATCTGCATAATATTCGAAGAAGAAAATGAGGAATGTCATGATTCTTACGTAACCGATTACAACTGGCAACCATGCTTAACATATGAACAGATTTCAATCTTGCCCATCAAAAAATGAATGTTGGTAATAATGTTCGCGGGAAAAGGTAACTGGATTTAAACCGAGTTTATTAGTCTTGTCAAATTAAGAAACCGATATTCAAATTTCAATCATTAAAATGGAAATTTCAAGTACGAGGGAGTTGTTTAATGTGCTAAATAAGGACGACGAAGGGTTAGTGGATTATTTGCAGCAGCATAACCTGATTCGCCGCTCATTGAAATGCCCAAAAAGGAGTTGCCGCAAGATGTGTGAGGTAAAAAAAATGGATGTAACTCTTTAAATCACGCATTCAGGTGTGGTAGATGTCGAGTCTATTACTTTATTTTGAAGAGCTCATTTTTTGAGAAGATGAATCCAGGAGGAAGTACAACCGGGGTAGGATGGTTCCCGAAGTATGGGTTTTGGGGATGATAGACACCCTCACCAATAAAAGTGTGATTGTATATTTAAAAAATGGGAAGGCGGAGACTCTCATCCCTTTAATTACCAAATTTGTTAAACAGGGCAGAGAAATTTGGACAGACCAGTGGAGGGCATATTCGAGTTTAACCAGCCTTGGTTTTACTTACAAAACAGTTAACCACTCGAAACATTTCAAAGACCCTATCACTGGAACCTGTACAAATAGGGTTGAGGGTCTCTGGGCTGTATTCAAGGGATATTGCAGAAGGTTGGGGGTTATGTCATCCCCATTTCTATCTGAATATGTGGATCAGTTCATGTGGGAAAAAAAATATGGCGGCAATGCTGAGAGGAGGTTGAAGAGCATTACTGAACAAATTTCCAAAAAATATGTATTTTGAATTTTTTATTTTACGAATTATATATATACACATTTTATCATGAGTCATCTCCTTAATTGACAATTATTTACATTCAAATCAATGAATTTCTGTCTGTAAATACAGTAAGTGTAATACATACTTCGTCTTTCAAATAATAATGTTTCATAAATCCCACCAATAAGTCTATCTCCATTAAAATACTTATAGAGATCCAGCAGTTTATTTATCTTCTTTGTCGTATTATTTTTATTAATAATAAGAGCTGTTCTCAGTAATTCTGAATCTATTCCATTAGCATATCCATATGCTCCTATATACAGTCTCTGTAATTTAGTGGTCCAAATAACGTTTTTTCCCTTAACAGTTTGGCCATTCCAGGTGGCGCACAATCAAAAATATCGGCCACTTCATTAAATGCTACGGCGATTTCCCTTTTATTTGAGTCCATATTGAAATAGATAATTTATAAAAGTTTGTATCACGTACAAAACAATTCAAATTCAAGCAGTGCGACCAACATTTCCGGTTCAAAATCAAACTTAAAAAACAGTAAAAGAAAGAAATATATTTACTACAAATCTGGTGTATATTTGTGGTTATCGCCGATTTTTCACGGTTGTTACACACTACTGCTTACGCTACAGTTTGTCTGTCATTTGTCATTGGAATTAATTGTTTTCATGCAAATTTGCAGCCTTTCAAATATATATATATATATATATATATATATATATATATATATATATATATATATATATCGCGATAGCGGTTAAAGTGGCATCCGTATAGATTTGTAGCGCTGTGGCATCCCCCGATATACACAGTATGTATATAGAGCAACCCCAATGCATCGAGATTAAGCACACTGTGGCTTCCTATTATTTGGCAACACTGGGACCTTGATAGATTAATAGTAGGTATATTTGAATTTCTTTCAGAATCTGTGCGACGTGTATATTGTGTATAGATCGCGTTCAAAATGACTTCCAGTAATTTTAAATACGTATTAATTTTTCTTTTGGGAGACGAGAATGAAACACATATTCTAGTAATAGGGATATTGACAGTTGTTAGAAATTCATGTGAAATTTGGGTGAACTGTATGAGTAGTTGGGATAGAGATTTCAGGTATTCAAACATCTGACTATGATTTACGGTTCAAAGGTAAATTCAATGAAGTTCGTTTTTTTTTTCAAATGAAATACCCTAATTATTCCTCAATATTTAGATACTTGAAAACTTGATACATGGATTTATGGAGTGCCTTTTGTACTAACGAACTTCGTTAAGCTTCTGCTTGAACCAGAAACAGAGGGCTGTTTAAATACATGTAATGTTTATCCCATGTACCCAAACAGATCACCCAAATTTCAAATCGACCGCTCATTTAATAAGAAAATAGCGGGCTGGCTATTAATTCCGTGAACAAACTATATTATATAAAAAGAAAATATGTTTATTTATTTTTTGTATGAAGATTTTTATGTTTCATTAAATATTTTTTTTTGTCTATTCTGTCTAATGTTCTATCTAAAACGCATAATAGAGAAGAGCTATAATGATGATACTGATCTGAAAAATTGTACAGAGTCATGATGGATTCCTGACTACTCAGCGAACTATTTTCAAGATGGTGATCCATCAGGTTATACTGAAAGTGGACATCAACTTCGTTAATTACCTCTTCAGATCATGAAATAAATCATTAATTACCTCTTCAGATCCCTCATTCTTTTAATATGATCTTTATTAGCGTTACACCTAAGTCTAGCAATTCTTGTGAATTCAAGACTTTGTTGAAAATTTTCATGTTCACACTTTTCTTTTTGAAACTCATTTTCAAAGTTTTTCTTGAAAATTCAGAGCCTAATCTTTCATGGGTTTTGAATTATTCAAGAGAATGAAAAAGTCATTAAACAGCCTCACACGGCTCCATGGTGCATCTTAGTATAAAGGTAAGTTGATATCAATCGTCCTATTTTGAGCTCTAGTTCACACTGTATGACTAATTATATGTTGTTCTGGGACACCCTGTATACAGACATCACAACAGTAGAAACATTTGCACATGTTCAAGTTTGCATTTATCGGACACCCTGTATATTAGAACATAGTTTTCATTTTTGCACTGCACTGTTTGGAACCGGCGGTGTAGTAATGAACAGACTAGAGTTTTTCCCAACATCAAACCGCTATGGCGTTGGGAAAATAATAGTATATTAAAGTATAAGTGGATATTTAAGGTCTTTAAAACACGCGCGATTTTTCGAGCACGACGGCGAAGCCGGAGTGCTCCAAATAGAGCAACTGTTTTAGAGACCAGTTATCCACGAATACTTTACGCTATTTTTTTTTATTGGTGCTCTTTGAAATTATAAATATATACTGGTATCTATTACTACTACAACAACAAGAAATGGAAATAAGAACTAATAATGTAAAATGGTTGAATTCGTGATGCTTGCGTTGTCATGGAAATGAGAAAAACTAATTTGCATTTTGTCTTTAAGATTTATTGTTGTTACCGAAGTGCATAAAAATGAATTCTAATATCGATTTTTTAAGTAGTAAAGCAGAATCGCGGTTAGTACCGCAAAAATCTTCTGATGCGTATAAAAAAAATTGAAATTGTTAAATATTGTTCGAATAAAGGTTTTGACGTTACAAAGTACTCCTGTCAGATCAATAATAATAAAATTGTCATTTAGACTTCGTTTCTCGAGTTGTTGATGTTGCCATGGTAACTTTAAAAAACGCGCGTTTTTGAAAGTTCGATTTAAACACGCTGAGGCGTGCTTTAAATAGGTAAAATGGTTCACCAATAAAAAAAACTATATTGTGTACATAGCTTTCATTACTCTCTACAACTTTTATTGAAGACATTTTTTCTAGTAATAATTGATATATGTGCCTGAGAGACAGTCTCCGAAATTTGTATAAATTCAATATTTTAGGTCAGCCACAACAACCCACTTAGTAATCTGATTGCTTTATGTTTTACAGAAAAAAGTTGAACTCAGGTATAGTGAAGTAGAAAAATATACCCATTCGAAAATTAACATTCACATTGAGTAGTAGTTCTACTTCATATCGCTAGTGTTTTATTTTGAGTGAATTGTAGAATGGAAATATAATTTTTCATTTAATAACTAACATCCTGGGCACTGTCAACAATGGTATCAGAAAATTGAAACTACAAAAATGAGAAAAAAACATTACTTTCAATATTAAAAGCTTTCGATAAACAGAAGTGAAGTCGGCAACACTGCCAGGATGCCACTGTGCAAGAAAAATACATATACGGATGCCAAACGATACCGTTCTTCGATATGTATACTGAAGGATGTCACAGTGTACGTCATATGTATAATAAATATATAAGTGCGCTACTATAACGCCGCGTACGGAGAACCTGTGAACCTTGGTGTATGGGTTTATACAAAAAATGACCAAAGTGACGTCCTGCTGATTTCATCAGCAATAGATTCCCAAGCATTCACTGAACCATTTGCGATATGTTTGAGCTCGATGCACTGTGACGTCCGTATATCGGATGCCATAGTGCCGCGGACGCCACAGCTGCCGCGATTTTAACATGGGCGGATGCCACTTCACGCCGTGAATGTATATATATATATATATATATATAATATATATATATATATAGCTATGAAGGGTATGTTGTCGCCTCCAAAGTAGATACTGAAGAAACGTTGTCACCTCATATATAACGTTGTCGCCTCCGAAATCGGAGGCGACAACGTTTTCCCATATTTTCATCGGTTTTGTACTCAGATACCATCTAGGGCCCCAAAAACGAAAATTTTCTCGGAGGTCAAAAAGTACTCTCAGTACCTCCAAAAACCGTTTTTAGTTCCAGTATATACCACTGGCGCTAGTGTAGCACAACACGTTTAAGCGAGATACGTTATTGCCTCCTATCATATAAACTCTCATGTTTGCATAACATAAGGTACTTTCCCGCCTCTGCTAAATGGCAACATTGGAGAAGAGGTGACAAGGATGTTTTTCTAGCATTTAACACTATATTTTGCGACTTGGATACTGTCAAATAGAAGAAGGTAGACAATTTGAACATCTCATTAAATACGATTAGTTATTTGTTCCTAATAAAAATTGAAATATTAGCAAGTTACGTTACTTTATGTACACACTGTAGTAAGTTGGTACATGTAAAACACCTAAAAATTGACCAAAATTATATTACAAAGGACGTATTTGGCGAGTTTGAAGAATTGACAGTATTCAGAACAGGAAAGTAAAATTCCAATTATTTAAGGTAATAACCAATAAATTTGAACAACAGGAGCGGTTACAATATAACTATTAAGTATAAAATAGATCAATATTACAATAATACAATATGATTGTACATCTTTGAGGAATTGGAGTACAGAGGTAATTTGTTTAGAGTTGTTAAGGATTTATTTGTAGTTTAGGCTTAGCTGAAACTGTTGTCTTTGGAGGGTATATTTGTGACACTCGGTCGAAATGTGCTTTATGGTTAGATTAGAGTTGCAGTTGTAACAAATGGGTCTGGGGGTAGTAGACATCAGGTATGCATGGGTAAGTCTTGAATGGCCCATTCTTGCTCTTCTTATCGCAGAAGTCGTGCCTTGAGAGACTTGCGAAGCAACTAGGTTGGAGATGACCAATGGAGCTCTGTATTTAACGAAGGGTTGTGTCAACAGTGTCCCAATGCTGCTGCCATGTTACTTTGGATTTTCTTTTGAACTGTGATCACAAATCTTTCCCAATAATTATATTGTCGGTGACGGTAATTTCAGTTGCAATTTTTGCCTGTTGATTAGCAAGTTCGTTGCCCTCGATGTCAATGTGGGAAGGTAGGTAACCAAATTAAGGTAACTGCTATTCCTTAGGATGATATAAGTTGGTAGGAGTCATGTACAGATTGGACAATAGGATGTTCGGTGAATATATTTTGGATGGATAATATTGAAGCAAGTGAGTGTACATATGGCAACGAGCTTTTAAGGTGGAGAGATTGGAATAATGGCCTGTAGAATGCTGAATAGTTCGCCTGTGTGAACGTTACAAGTAAGAGGGATTTGGGAAGATTTTATGACAATTCGTAACGTTGTTACAGCGCAGCCTACTCCTGTTTCATTTTTGGATGCATCAGTGTATAGTACTAAATCATATTGGATATTAGTTGTTATGTCAATAAAATCGTTTTTAATTAATTGTTTGAGTGTTGTGTCTCATAAGGGATGTGTTAAATTCAGGAAGGTTGATAGTCCATGGAGGAGTAGAGGGAATAGGTAGGGGACTAGTTTGTTTGAGGTTAACACCGTCAAGCAGCTGTGATAAAATCAAAGGGACCGGTTTTAATAATGACGTGGTTGAGAAGTTGTGAGATGTGTTAGAAGTTGGTGTGAAAGTGGGTAGACAGGATTGAGAGGGTTAGACTATAGGGAGGCTGCATAAGAAAGCAGAAGCTGCTGCCGTCTGATCCAAAGAGGGGGCTCATTAGCTTCGCAGTAAAGGCTTTTTGCCGGACTAGATTGAAAAGCACCTAAACAGAGGCGTAGAGCTATATTATGCACCGAGTTTAAGAGATTCAGATCAGGATTTGCGGCCGAGATATATATGTGACATCCATGATCTAATTTTGATCGGATAATGGCCCTGTATATCTTAATAAGAGAGTTTTCGTCTGCTCCCCAGCGATAATGTGAGAGGATTTTAATACTGTTTAGTCTTTTGCAGCAGTCGCCTTTGATTTCTCGAATATGTAAGGTAAGCTGAGAATCGAATGTTAAACCAAGTATTTTACAGTGATCACCAACGGGAAGGCGGTCATTGTTAATAAGGATAGTAGGGGGTAGTGAAGGAGGTCGTCTACTAAATTTAATAATTTTGGATTTTGTTTGAGAAAAAGTTAATCCTAAGAGACTTATATTTTCACTTAAGGTGTTTATTGCTAACTGCATTAGATTAGTTGTAGTTGAAATAGTCGTTCCATGACCGTAAATAACCAAATCGTCAGCATTCAAGGCATACTTGATGGGAGGAAGGAGATCAGAGCTAGATTGAATATAGTGGGGCTTATAACCGACCCTTGTGGAACGCCATCAGTCTGGCTGTAGGTTGACGAGAAAATTCCATTAGTAAAGACTTCGTATGTCCTTGAATTTAGGAAATTCCGAATAAGATGAAATATGTGTCCGGAGATATTTAGTAAAGTTAGTTAATTTAGAATTGCCTGTCTGCTAACAGAATCAAATGCACTGTTGGTATCCAACCAGAGATATGGGATTGGAGAAGAACCAGATTGTCTTAGGTCGATCTATTTTTTCGGAATCCCGACTTTTCATTCGGGATTAAATTATGATTATAGAGAAACCATTGAAGCCGCTTATTAACCATCTTTTCTAATGGTGCAGGTAAGTGATATTGGACGGAAAGAATTCGGAGAGGTAACAGCTTGTTCAGGCTTTTTAATAGGAATTATCGTAGAAGTACGACATTGGTTAGGGAATTGGTTGGTGGTCCATATTAAATTGTAAATTTCTAGAAGCTTGTGTAAACCTATACTGGAGAGTTTTTAAAGAAATATATACGGGATGTCATCAGGACCGGAGGCAGTACTTTTGCAGCTATTAAGAGCTGAGGTAAGCTCGAAGAAGGAGAATAAGCAGTCAAGAGAGGTAATAGCTATGTTCGCGAGTCACTATCCGAACCGATTCCGAACCAGTCTGGAAGTAACTCTAAATTGTCTAGAGCGCATACTTAGTTCCGAACCACCAAATAGTTTAAAGTATACCGCGAACGGTCTTAGAACCACGGATCACCTTTCAGGACTTGAACGAAAACAAAACACACTTCTGATAGCTAACAAATGAAAAATAATCAAAATACACTAAAAATAAACAAAATATAAAAACCAAAATAGACTAAATAAATAATTTAAATTTACCTTACACTAGACTTGGACAGTGGACAGCTAAAAATTAGAGTTTGATATTTATTTACCACGTTAAAACACAACAAAGCAAACAATAAACAAGTGAAACAACAGGTAACTAAAATAAAACAACTGACATATCGATCATTTGCGCATGAGCATCCGAACCGAACTTTCAGTCCTTACCAAAATCAGAGAACTGCTAGGACTGATTCCGAATCAATAACGAACCAATCCGAAATGATCCGCGAACACCGAACTATTATTGAAAATTCAGAATTATATTAACCGCGAACGCCACTTTTCAGAATACGCATGCGAATAGTCCCTGAACTGGTTCGGATTGTGACCCGCGAACATAGCTATTATCTTGCGATAAAGTCATAGAGCATGGATAGGGAGCTTTATCTATAGAGGGAGGTGTGAAATTAACTTTACATTTGGATTTTAATTCCAAGCTTTTTGCCAGAATGTTGCTGATTTCCTCATTTTCGCTAATTAATGTATTGTTGTAGGAAAGAAAGGGAATTTTTGAGTTGGAAATATAAGGTTTAATATTTAATAAAAATGAGAAATTTTGATTAAATATTTGGAACATAAATCAATTCTTAAAAAAGAAAAATAATAAGAATAATAATGAATTTGGAAAGTTGAAGTTTGTAATGTTTAATTAAATTGTTGAAATAAATATTTGAAAATGAATTGAACTGAAAAATAATTTAAATATTGAACCCAAATACCTGAGACTAGAGTTTTGTAATAAATTAATAATTAAAATCAAATAAGTAATAAAAATAATTAATAATTATATAAAAATTAATAAAACAAAAGTTAAATATCATAAACTAATAGAGCAATTATATAAAATCAATAAAAAATGGCGCCCAAGGTGGGGCTAAGTAGAATTTAAATTTAGTTGAGAATTAATTGTTTATATAACGTATGTGAAGTTCCGAAACAGTGACAATTTCAAAAAATTAATTTTTTCAGAATTAATCATAGAAACAGTTTTTGTAGAAGAAGATAATTATTATTATTAACTCATATCTCAAATATAAATCATAATGAATACCAGGTATAAATGTTTAATGAATAGTTCTAAAGATATGAGTGAGAAAAGTGATGAGAATGAATGTATTAAAATATAATATATGCAAGAAAAGGACAAGTAGTAGGAACAAATGGAAAATTACAAGAAACGACATTAGAGTAAATGGTAGAAAGAACGAAAGTGGAAGAATCAAGACAGATGAGCAAATAAGTTAATATAATAGATATGTTGAATATGTTGATGAAAAATATGAAACAAGGACAAGATGAATTAAAAAACAAAATGGAACAAGGACAAACCAAGACAGAAAAGAAATTACAAGAAATGGAGAAGACATTAAAAAAGATATTTGAAAAGGTACAGAATAGGTAGGAGAGAAAAATGGAATTACAAATTATGAAAAACTGTTAACAAATTAGAAAAGAACTTGTTAAAGATCAAGAGAAATTTAAGATAGAAGTAATAGAAGAGATGGGTAAGGAAGTGATTCAAAGACACGAAGAGATCCAAAAGCAGATAAAAAGAATTAAAAATGGAAAACTGACAGGAAATAAGAGAATTAAATAAAATATATGAAGGAATTATCAACAAAATTCATGATCAAACTAAGCAAACAGAGGAAAGCATTATAAAAAATCAGCAATCAATAGAAAGTATGGAGCAAAATATAAAACAGCAATTCCAGGAACAGGATAATAAAATGAAAATAATGGAACAGAAAGTAGATGATTAGGTTGGGACATGTTTATATTAGTGGAATATCCAGAAACCAAAGGAATATTAGAAGAAATAAAAGAAGAAATGGTCGTAGAAAAAAATAATGGTTGTTGGAATTGAAAAAAGAAAAGAAAGAAGGAAAAACGATAATATATTGGTAAATCGAATCGGGCAGCATCTTATAAAATTCGCTAATGAAAATTAGTCATAAATTAATAGCTTTTTTTAACTGTTCATAAAGTATGTACATTACATACACTAAACAGTACGTTAGGTAAAATATGTCAAAAATAGTAATTAGCAACAAAATTAAACGTTTTATATATAATTCCGTTATACTGATTTTATGTTTAAATTGAAAATTTACATACCTTCCTACCTTTGCTAAAAATATGGAAACAAATGTCCGCATAACATAAATATATATATTTGAAATCGGCCATGTGGATAAAGAGGTGTCTTTATCACCTCCGATTATGTGGCAACGCTGTCGGAGGCGACAAAGATAACAAGATATATAATTTTTGGAGGTGACATAGTACTTTCTGTGTTTCGTATATATGAGTATATATGACCCGTTAAAAACTTAAATATATCTACCCCTCTCAAGGGATCCGGATTCGTCATCATCTGACCACCCCATATATAACTTTTTTTTGGATGTAAGTCAATGGGAAGACCCGGAGGCCAGGTCGCCTCTTCCATATACCGGAGGCAACAAGGTATCGTGTACCAATATATATATATATAAAAGTGATAATTTAAATAATATGATGAGGAAAGTAACTGAAATTTTATTACAATTAGCGAGAATACATGTTGTTGATCACTTTCCCGTACAGTGCGATACATTTAAACTGCTGTTTGTGTAAAATATCTAGTCCAAAAGTGATGGTTCAAGTGTTGGAAAAAAATCTTTTTTTTTTATTTTTCTCTGTAAATTGTGTGTAACCCGCAAATTTTTCGACGGATAATATTCAAAATAGGTGAGTACTATCGATTTTTCGCAAAATCAGTCAAAAATTCGTGTCTCCGTATAGTTCAACGGACCCCTGATTTAGAACAGAAGTGTGATAAACTCACAGAGAATTATCTTGTTTTGGACAGGAAAACTAGAAAAAATAATATCATTGAATGGTTTAGAGTGTGATTCCAACGTCGATGGTGCAAGGTCAGTCATTGAAAAACTCAACACTTTATTGGGGACTAGCCTGTGTGAATCAGACCTCAACAATAATTTTTCACTACATAATACTCCCAAGCCAGCTGTGAAGATTGAGTTTATCTCGTATTTAAACAAGAATTCATTATTCCGGAATATTTCAAAATTAAAAGGTACCGATATATCTATTTCACACGATCTTTGCTACGAAGATCGCCAAAACTATAAAATATTTGCCAAACACAAGAAGGATGCTAGAGAGAGACATCTTTCCGCCAAAATCGTGAATCACAAACTTGTTATCAACGGCAAAGCTTATACTGCGACTGAAATGGAAGAGGGAAGTGAGAGTCAAGTGGATATATAAGCTTCAAATAAAAGGGGATGAGAATCGTATAGTGCTCAATCAACTCCTTCATACCCTCCTCCACCCACCAACAGCTCTGAAGATATTGAAGACAACATTGATTCTAAACTGAACACAACTATTAAACCCCTTCTCAAGAAACAGAAACAACAAGATATAATCCCCGGGTCCGAGAGAAGAACACGACAAAATAGTTCATCTACAAAACCAAAAAACTCTGATTAGCTGTTACCATTTATTCCTGTTTATCATTTGATCTTTACTTATAGTTATCTTTTTTTACCTCTCATTCATTGTTATATCCATTTTTTTCTTAGATATAGCTACACTTAAAAAATATATATATAGAATGAATTTCACTTTTGCCAATAAAACGTTCGATCTTTAGTTCCACACTTTAAATGCTCTACACTTGCACATCGATGCTGAGAAATATGATATGATAGGGATCACCGAGACATGGTTACATCCAGGAACACCAAACAATGTAATCGCAATACAGGGATATAACTTCATTAGATTAGATCGTTTAGTGAAAAGAGGAGGTGGAATTGGTATTTATGTAAGGAGTAATTTAAATGCCAACATTATGAATCATCTGATCATTCAGAACAATATTATGGATAGAAATTGAGTTAGAAAATCATAAACATGCTTTTGGAGTAGTATATAGACCACCAAATTCAGATTATGTGTAACTTTCCTTGGAAATTTTGAAGATACCTTGATCAAAATATTCCCTGATTATGACAAAATTACATGCATGGGTGACTTTAATATAAACCTATTACATCAATTCACTAGCATCGAGTAATCTCTTATCCATCACAGATTCATTCAATGTGACTCAAAAAATAAGAAGTCCTACTCGCGCCTCTAGCAACAGCATGACACTCATAGATCTAATTTTTTCAAATCTCGACCGTATCACAGAGGCTGTCGTTCATGACGCAGATATAGCACACCATTTTCTTATCCGTTGCTCCTTTCCTCACGCGACCAACCGTTCTAGTGAAATCTAAACTTACTTTCACAGGGATTTTAGTCGTATCAATACAAACCAATTTCAAGCGGATCTAGAGGCATTACCGTGGGAAAATATTTACACTATTGAATCAATCGATGATAAAATTGAATTTTTGAATAATAACATTATTTTGCTGGCTGATAGACATGCTCCGCTGAAAACATCACGTTACTCTAATTATAAACAAAAATATACCCCTTGGATCACCGACAATATCAGGCTTATGCAGAAATTGCGCGATAAATCATGGAGACGATATAGGAAAAGTCGATTGCCAGCCCACTTTGAATACTACAAACAGCTGCGTAACTTCACATCGGCATTTATCAATAGAGAAAAAAGGCCTACTTAGAATATGCACTACTACACTCGAATAGTCATCAGCAGTGGCAAACATTCAGGAAATTCGATATATTGAAGAGCAAACACAAGGAACTACCGGATAACCTGAATAATGTGAATGTCTTGAATAATTATTTCGTGAATGCTTCTAAAAACGACCAACAGCCTAGCCCTGAGATAATTGATTATTATTCCAATAGAGTAAAAGAAAAATGAAGAACAATCTTCAAAAAACTGCATATATCAGATATCTTGTGGATGCGACAAATTCTATTTAAGTGAAACATCTGACCATTGAAAGTCCGAATAAATGAACATAAAAAGTATATCAAAGATAGGGAGTTCTTCAAGTCAGGTATTTGCAAACATGCTTGGGAAGAGGGGCATAAAATTCAATGGGATTCGACAAAAACAATATTGAAAAAGCCCAATAATAAAAGACGAAAAATCGAAAAAAGTGCTGTAATACAACTAAATTCAGATAAATGTAGCTAGTATTTCAGCCGAATGTAGTCAAATTTGGTTACCAATGTTAGAAAGAGAAATTTCCAATAATCAATTACCTGCGTTATCAGGATAGCATCATAAGTTTTTATCCAGGTTTTCTTATAATTTATCTTTGGAATGGTTGTTAATCGATACACACTGCAATACACAAAATCACCAAACTGAGTTATACATATTTTGAAAACAAAAATAATCATACACAAAAAAGTAACAACAAACGCGTTTTTAATAACAAAATTTCTAAAATAAGCGAAAAAAAGCGCTATCCCAATAAAAACCCTGGAACGTGCACTTCACTGGATTCCATTTCTAGTGGACTACATATCGTTAAAATGTCATAAAATAAAATATTTTATTTCACATTTTACTAGAGGTGTGATCTACTATGAATGGACCTTAATAAAATTTGACAACAAAGTTTGTCTAGTTGTCAAATTTTTTCGTTGTGTCAGATAGGGACCAAAAAATTATTTCTATACTAGTTAATCTTGACAACGGTAGCTGGAACGCTACCGAAACGTCGAAATCAAAAATAAAAGATTCCCAAAAAAAAAAATAAGAAAAAAGATGGTGTTACCAGTGTGTCCACTGCCTCTCAAGTAAATGATGATGTCGTCACCTCTATAATCAAAAACATAAAATCCAAATCATTTGGTTCAGATAACTTAAACATAAACTTCATACTGCTCTGCTGTACGTTTATAATTATTGTTTATACAGTATGACCCATTTTGTTTGGAAGCACCCCTATAAAATCCGCATTTTTCAACCGATTCTGATTAAGTCTTTTTTGTTAGATTCAGTATCAAAAACAGTAATTGAGCACAAATTTTCATACCATAATAGCTATTTTCAAGGCCCTCTATGTTAATTTTTCTTTGCCAAAAAAGACGAAAGTATATTAGGCATTTTTCTTCCTCAAATATGACTACACCACTGGATTCGGAATCATCACAAATGTAAACTATCAAAATTTTATAAAAAAAGTTTTATTAACAAAGTTATCAGTACATGAATTTGGAAAAAGTTGTTTTTTAATTAAGTTTTTACTAAGAATGTAGACACATTTTAAAAATGGCAACATGGTAAACAAAAACTAGGACTCAAACATATTGCACTGTAAAAATTCGAAGCCGGAATTTTAAAAGACAGGATAATAGGTCCATTCTTTTTTGAGGGTAACATGAATGCCAATAACTTCATGGAATTCTTGGAAGGTGAGTTATCCGCAGAAAGAAGAAATTTGATATTTCAGTTAGATGGTTGTTCTGTACACTATTCTAGGATTGTCAGGCAGTGGCTTAACGAAAAATCTCCAAATGGTTGGATAGGTCGCGGTAGTGAGTTAATCGAATGGCTTCCTAGATCGCCCGATTTAACTATATTGGATTTTTATCTGTGGGGTCTTTTGACACAAAAAGTGTATAAGACACGTCCAAGGAATAGAGCAGAACTATGTGACAGAATACGACAGGCGTGTGCTGGAATAACGCCACATGAAATAAAAAAAAGCGCTAAGACATAGTCGCAAACGATACGAGAAATGTGTGGAAATTAACGGAGGTCTAGTCGAGGCTACAAAAATGTAGAATTAGTTTAATAATTAATAGTATTTCATGCAACGATCATGTAATGATAGCCATTAAGACACGAGCATGTTGTAGGATACGAAACGAGCCGCAGGCGAGTTTCGTATATAATATGCGAGTGTATTAATGGCCATTACATGAAAGTTACATACAATATTTTTTCTACTCCGATTAATAAGAATTATTTAATTAATAATTATCATTTATTATAAAAAACAAGAACAATAAAAGGAACTTCAACAAATAAATTTTACAAATTGTACAACAAATAAATTTAAAACTTTTGAACATAATAATATTAATTCTTCAATCTTCTTTGTGTATGTATAAATTATCACTCATTATTTTAACACAATTTAATTATTTAGTTTAATTAATTTTAAATATAGTTACTTTTGAAAATAAAAATTATTTTACAGCTGTCAAATTAAGTGTCACTTAATAGGTCTGTTCGCCTGCAATAAAAGTGTAGCACTGAGCTATATAATTTTGAAAAATTCAGGTCTATCTGTGAAAAAATGCGTGTAAAATTGCTAAATTTGGGACTATCTATGTATATTGCATCTGTATACTGCAAGAAGCATTGAAACATAATTAAAATAAATAAAATCGTATAGCTCAGTGCTACACTTTTATTGCAGGGAACAGACCTAATATAATTAATTTCAGAAATGTCAACCAGGTATCCATGGCTATATTAAATATTGTGCGAATATCGCATTCCTATTGGCTTAAAAATCTGTATCATAATGAAAATTTGTATCATAATGAATATCATTATGATACAGATTTTAGTCTTTTAATAAGTATATTATAAAACAGGAGTAGAAAAAATGTATTATTAGGTGTTAATTTGTATTTTCATCACATCAGCACAATTTTACATTACTCTCAGAAGCAATAACTCCAGAACGGGTTAAGGTGTCGGCTTCGAATTTTCACAGTGCAATATGTTTGAGTCCTAGTTTTTGTTTACCATGTTGCCAGTTTTAAAATGTGTCTACATTATTAGTAAAAAATTAATTAAAAAACAACTTTTTCCAAATTCATGTAGTGATAACTTTGTTGTTAATAAAACTTTTTTTATAAAATTTTGATAGTTTTTATTTGTGATGATTCTGAATCCAGTGGTGTAGTCATATTTGAGAAAAAAAAATGCCTAATATACTTTCGTCTTTTTTGGCAAAGAAAAATTAACATAGAGGGCCTTGAAAATAGCTATTATGGTATAAAATTTTGTGCTCAAATACTGAATCTAACAAAAAAGACTAAATCAAAACCGGTTGAAAAATGCGGATTTTATAGGGGTGCTTCCAAACAAAATGGGTCACACTGTATTACTCATGTCATGAATTAATGTATGAAAAAGAGTTATAGTCTAACTTTTGTCAGTGTAATGAACCATATTTTGAATCCCCTTGAAGGAAAAAGCCGCCCAATGGCGTGCATATAAATTTTACATAAATTCGAATATTGTGCAATAATGTTAATCTACTATATCAATTTGAATGAAAAAAATTAACCTGCATACAAAATTCATAAAATTTGTAATACAATAATAACGCGTTTTCCTCTAGAGAACAGTTTTTTGTATCGTCAACCCAACCATTCTTGACAACATAATGCGTATCAAACCAAGTTTCGTCTAAATAAATTATACCCAGTTCTATTTGAATCATGGTACCCTTTTATTTTGCGCAAATACTCCTGTCTGAAATCAACGATACGCCGAGATTCCATTATTACTATTCGATTATCTAACTTCTTATATTTGAATCCACGCATTCCCCCCTTCAGGAAAAATATCCAATACTTTGTAATGCGCATATATCAAGTTATTCAATCGCATCTTAATAATAATGTAGAAAAATACCATGATTCTCAAGTAGTCGATTACAGCTGGCAACCATGCTACAAAGTATTGTATTCTGTTTTGTAGGTTGCATATCTGTATATATACGCTACTGATACAAATTTTCCAGTTATGGTTTCATGTTATAAAGTATAAAATAAAACGACCCAAAAGTGATATTTGTTTAAAAATTATATGGTATAAACACTTTGATCTTTTATAATGACCTAAAAATTTATAATCTCATTTACATTGAAAGATGAAAAAGAAAGTTTAGAGAATGCATATTTAGATTTATGGTTTTGGGTACGCATTACGTTTCACGAAAAGATATCTGTCAATTCTGTCATTAAAATGATTTACATACAAATTGGTCCACAATTCAATAAAACCGCGCGCAGTGTTTCTAAACATTGATAAGTATATTCAGGAATATCCCTCAATGTATCACGAATCAGCTCTAAAGTTGGTACTGTTACTTTATAAATCGTTGTAAACCCGATTAACGTTAATTCGTGAATTCTCGCGATAACCGCATTATCAGAAATTTCAGAATTTTCTTTTTTCAAGCACGCGTTGACACTGAACATGTAAATCTTAGTTTTCATCATACTTGTCAGTTGGTGGAAATGCCATATTAAACTCAACAATGTAATAAACTAGAGGGGGTAACGCACCGAATTATCGTTTCATTTATTTCAAAGCATTAACCTCTAAAGTATAAAGTGAGAAAATATGTTATAGTAGAATTCCATTTGTTAATATTGACAATTTAATTCATGTATAAAAAATCGCATATGCCACAGTGCAATTGTCACTTTGACAGCGGCAAAAGTTAGCTTCAACTTTTACAGCGACAAATACACTAGTGGTTTTTTCACTTATTCATTTGTTCATCAATTATCGCGGTGTTGGTTACCAGAATACATAGTTTGGCATGTTTGTCAACAACTTATTGAATTTTCAAGAACTAACAATGAGTCGATTCGGTGTGTCTACGAACTCCGAAATTAGTCAAATTGTTAATACCTGCGTGCCTACTAATACAGTTGCGACGCAATCATCAATCTGGCGACAATTTTCTACGTTTTGCGATGCAAAAAGACACATTTGAGCCAGATACTTCCATCGAGAAATTGAATGTAATATTGCAAGATTGGGCATTTAATATGCGAAAAAGTAACGGAGAAGACTACAAAGAAGCGGTAGTTAAAACAATTTGGAACACCACCGCTAAAATGCTACAAAGTAACAATAAATTATGTGACAGCAAATGGATCACGCCTAATATTTTCGACGAAGATATTTGCCCAATACGTTTATTCAAAAAGTCAATGGAAAAACGAAACAGTTTTATAACTTCGGACAGAGTATTTCTTACACCAAATCCCTTTTGGAAAAAGAAAAATTCTTAAGGTTGGTACAATAATTTGCCGATTGGAATTAAGTTTCCAAATGGACTAAACGCTCAGCACAACGCATTGGTTTAAATGTCAAACGTGTCAAAATTACAAATCACTAAAATCGAGCGGCAGCAGTTAGCGAATTAAGTAAAAGCGGAATTGAAGAACAAGCTCTAATAAAAATAACAGGACACAGTAATTCATCATCAATAAAACCATACTTACAAGTTGACAAAGAGTATCATTCAAGCATTATTCAATCAATTCGTTTGGAAAATGAAAAAACTTGCAACATCTACTACAGAAACGATTAGCTGTGGCACCCGCAGCGATATCACTGTTCCTAGTATGAATTTCAATAACTGTGTTTTTAATAATTGTACATTAAAATAAAAATGTGTTTATTTTTAATGTTTCATAAATAAAGTTTGCATTGATATGTTTCCAAATTTCTCATTCATTAAATTGTCCTGCCGAATTACACTCACGGTTTGTATTGATATTGGGTAAATTTGTGTTGTTCAAATTCTAAACTGTTTCCTTTAGCAATTTGACTCGAATAACTGTCAACCTAAAAATGGTTAATAGTTGACAGTTATTCTCGTCAAATTGCTAGGAAACAGTTTCTCATTAAACAACCCAAATTTACCCGACAAAATACAAACCACTTGTGCAATTATAAGTGAAAAAATAGCCTATGAGTCACTGATGAATGATTTTGTAATGATTCAATATAGCTCAAAAATGCGAAGTGGACGAAATAATCCATTACCTGAGTTTATTTAATGAAGTACCAGCCATCTATCTAGAAAGTTGAACAAAAAATAACTATTTATTATTTTTAAATAAAAATAAACAATATTCAGAAACTAATCATATTCAATAATCAACGTAAACAACGGCAAAAAGCGATAAGTGTGTATAGAAAGACCCTTTCAGCCGTTTCTATTTCTATCTATTCACACGGAACAACTCGAAAATCTCCAAATAAACTTACGTAGTAACCTTACGAGAAATTTAAGAATATAGAAAGAAGAGCGGAGTGCGCATATAGCTTGGTTAATGCATGTTATATACGAAAAATCGCTTAGGTTTGAGTTACACTAGTATCGTATTACAGGATGATAACAACTTCTCTATTTTTATGGGAACGACGCTAGATTGCATTTTACATAAAAATTAACGCTGACGTTTTATTAAAAAACTTATAAATTAAATTGATCTAATATGCAATGTAGTTAGTTACAATTTTATTCTGAATTACCTAAATTCCATTTTTTATAATTTTATTATATCTCAAATAGTTAGTTAAATAAAAATCATTTTTTTAAAAACCCAAACGCGGTTTTGTGAATATAACAGTGACGCAGTCAGTAGGATCCCTAAACACATTTAAAACAAGGATTGCCTAACTAAGTGTGGTGGTTTCTAAACCTTCATATAAAAGTACTCCAACTCTTCATATAAAACATAAACTTAAAGGGCGAGCTGCCGAACTCGTCAATTCACGTGACCCTTCAAACTGGGAAAAATTAAAACACTTTTAGATTCCCATTTTGGAGATTCTCGCGACTTGAATTCATTAATTCAAGATCTTCAAAGAATGAAACCACTATCAAATGAATCGCCTTTAACGTTTGTTTCAAGATTACAAACTTTAGAAGCAAAAATGTATTTAGCTATTAGTAAGCAACAGAGGTAGGTTCCTTTTCCGTACGAGGAAGTGTTCTCCGAAATTATTAAGTATTTCTGTAGTACTAAACAATAAAAAAATAACGTAATTCCGTCAACCAATTCTGTTAGTGATTAGTAATAGTTTGTGATAAAAGCTATAGTAAATATTTGATGTAAAGTGCAGTTTGGAGACATTGTGAGTATTGATATTTTATTATTGTACCTGTTTCTTATCGGCTAATTCTACAAAAAGTTGAAAATGCCTGCTAACTGTTCGAATTGCTCGTGGCCGATAGAAACAGCGCGCTTCAGTGTGATGGCTGTAGCAGTCTATTCACATCGAATGCACTGGAATGTCTACAAACGATCGCGTTACCAGACATATAGTTCGCGGCTTAACTATTTATGCAATATCTGCTCCTCTACTTTAACCAACAGCTTGGATCTTCAGAAAATCTTATTGGACTTTAAAGCAGAAATGCAAGATAAATTTGATACACATATCAGGGCTCTTAAGGATGAAATATCCGATCTTAAAAATAAACTAGCGAAAGTCGAGACATTTAACACCGTGGAAAATATCGACAAAATAGCAAACGAGGCCGTAGGAGTGTATCCGAGCTTAATGGTGATGTCCAGGCAAAAAAGGATCACGACGGGAGCAAAATTGATGAGGTACTGAATGCAGTTTATTCACAGGCCAAACCAACAGGTTTTTATCGAATAGGAAAGCCAAATGATCACCATCCCAGATTATTAAAGGTCATAATGCCAACCGAATCCGATGCCAAGTACGTATTAAAAAACAAGAAGAAGCTTTTGGAATATACAGGCACTAGAGGTTTTTCGATAATTGATGACAAGACACCAGTACAGCAACAATGCTAGAAGGATCTCCGTACACAGCTGAATGCCTGTACGCAAAATGGTGAAGACAATCTGACAATCAAAAACGTCAACGGACTTCCTAAAATCGTTACATTTCGCCAATAGCTTTTCCTCCACATCCTTTGTCGAATGGTCTCGTTTTTACACAAATCTTTGATCGCTTATGGCTAAATATAGCGAATTCATATGCTCAATCCAATTACTAAAACAATCCTTATAGGTGAAACTTGGTTAAAACCTTCAATTCCCGACTTATACACGAACCCACCCGCTTTCGAATCAATAACGTTCCATCGACTCTTGATCTCGTATTTACAAATGATGATCAGTTAATATCATCTCTGGAAGTATGTTCTCCGGTAGGAAAATCCGATCATGCTGTCCTAACTGCAAAAATTCAACTAAACATACCCCTTCCCGGAAAAGAACTTAACTATTCGATATTTACATCAACAAATTATGCCAAAGTCAATCATTCTCTGTCTCAAATCTAGTGGGATGAGGTATTATGTGACTTAAATAGTTGTACATCAATATTTCACTCTCAACTCAATGTCTCGAGGAGAATACTACCGAACGAAGAGTATACCATAACAACCTAAAACCGTGGATTAACTGGGAACTTCTACAGATGTTGAAACACAAGCGGAACTTGTGGAAGAAATATAAACAATCTTCTAATCTCTCTGACTTCCTAACACATAGGAGATTCTCTAACCGATTGAAACAGCAACTATCTGGCTCTAGACAAAGCTATGAAAAAAACATTGTCAACAGTGGTAGCAGCAAAAAGTTTTATAAATACATTCGCACATCGCTTGCCTCAAAAGTTGCCATCCCATCTTTACAACAAGAAGATGGAAGCATATGCTCTGATTATGAAGCAGCTGAAATTCTTGCTTTGTCTTTCGCTAATGTTTTTACAAATGAGCCACTTGATGATGCACCAGCCTTGTTACGACCTCGTATCGAATCATCACTTCACAATATCACCTTTCCTCAAAACCAAATTCTAGATCGCCTGTTACATCTTAAAACCGATTCCTTCCCAGGTCTTGATGGATTGCCTGCATTATTCCTTAAAAAATGTGCTCACACACTATCATATCCGCTGTCCAAAATCATGAACACCTCATTTTCGGAAGGATGTATACCGCCAAACTGGAAAGTAGCATCAGTCATCCCAATATTTAAAAAAGGCAATAAATTGGATCCTAACAATTACCGTCCGATAAGCCTCTTACCCATTATCTCCAAAGTAATGGAATCCATTGTTGCCGACCAAATGGTCGAGTTTTTGTTGCAGGAAAATGTAATCCCAAACTTCCAACATGGTTTCTTGAAAGGTCGATCAACTTTAACCAATTTACTACACTGTACCAACGATTGGTCCAAAGAACTCGATGACAGACATCCTTTAGACATAATATAGCTTGATTTTTCTAAAACCTTTGACAGAGTGCCAAAACGTAGACTTCTACTAAAGCTCGATCATATTGGCATAAGAGGTACTCTCGACAAATGGTTTTCAGACTTCCTAACAAACCGATTATTCAAAGCCAGAGTGGACAAAAATTCTCCGCGTAACTAGCGGTATTCCACAAGGTTCCGTTCTTGGACCCTTACTTTTCATCGCATATTCCAGTGATCTTCGATACTGTCTGTCAAGCTCAATTTCAGCTTATGCAGACGACATGAAACTTTACGGAAATACCAACATCGGTTATTTAAGTTTGCAGAATGATCTTAATAAACTACAAGAATGGTGTTCCAATTGTTTGATGCCTCTGAACATTGATAAGTGTGTCGGGTTACACGTCGGAAACAATAACCCGCAAAATCTGTATTTCATCAGTGGACAGACATTAAGCACTGTATCTTCACAAACCGACCTTGGTTTATTAGTAAACTCGAAACTTATTGCAAACTTTACAAGTCGTCGTTGATTCTGCAATACCTGCTATGTGCACTTTTTGGCGATTTTCAGGTTTGGTTGTATTCCAGCTATATTAACGTGCGTGCATCGGTTGGTAACATCTGATATGCGCTAAAGAAATCCGTTGATTTTTTAAATCAAATAATAAAACCCTGCTATGTGCCACCATTCAAACTATGGACAGTAATAGCTGATATGTGTATCAGGATACACATGGCAGATATCATTTAGCCTTCCCCACCGCGGGTCTTGCACATAGCAGTTATCGCATTCCATAAAATCTGCTATTATGTACACTTCAGTTTGTTGTTATTGTTGTTCTGAAGTAGTGAAGAAATAAACACGTCGTCTTCTTTTGTTATTATAACTAGTAAAGTAGTAAAAGTTAATTATTATACTATTATTTAGGTCCAAGCTTATATTTATTGTCGTTTCCTTCCAGATGACATCTCGTAGCAAAAGAATTTTCAATTTAGCCATTGCAAAAAAACCAGAATCTTCAGTTAGTGAGAAAATTACAGTCACAGTAAATGAGTCTGATTCTCAAACAGTATTGATTCCTGATCACGATCTACTTAAGGAGTTAGATAACGTTCCCGGAAACGCTACTTCCATTTAAAATTTTGTGATTCCAAATGAAGGTATCGATGGCGGGGTTCCTGAGTGGGAAGTACTAAAAAATGTTGAATTCGTTAGGGTATTAACAGAAGACATATCTGCTTTTGGTGAAGATACTTTTACCGAACAAGTTATTACGAATGGATGTGAAAATAATACTGCGGATACCATTATTGAAACAGACCAACTCGTCATAATGAATCTGGATATTATTGAACATAGTATTGAGGAAGACAAAGAAAATTCAGAAGAATGCACAGAAAATATGGATATAGGGGATGATGCAGAAAATCGAATTGTAAATGAAAGGCGAGATGGAGGGCATGCAGAATACGAAAATAATCCTGCAGAAATGTATTCAGATTTTAATGAGGTAGACACAGAAGATATGGATGAAGGAGAATGCACAGACAAATCCAAAGGTGAAAACACAGAAACTGTTTTTGAAAAAAGAAGAAAAACGTATAAAAACAGAGTAAGCGGTGAAAAATATACTGGCTATAAAAGAACGCCCCTCAATGTGATTACCCACGACCAAAATAGAGATGCAAGGGCTATCAAAGGTTGCTGTCCTCATAATTCCCTACCAAAAAGAAAAACGAAGAGCTCATTTATGTGTGCTCAAATAAAAGATGAAGACAGAAAACATATTTTTGATAACTTTTGGCAGAAACTAAAAACATGGCCTGAGAAGAAAGCCTATGTTAAAGGATTAGTAACTTCGAGAGACATTAGGAGAAGAAGAAAACAAGTAACTGGGAAACGAATTAAAAGCAAAGGCCACGATTTATTTTTACCAACTGGCACAGTGAGAGTTTGTCGAACTTTCTTCCTAAATACCATTGATTTGGGACGAGACACTTTTATGAGACGGGTAAAAAGAGACACTCATACTTCCAGTCCAACCTCCAGTGGAAATGAGGATGAAGAAACTGCAACAACTACTGTTAGAGATACGCACACAGTTGAAATTAATAAGGTTAAAAAAGTGAAACAATGGTTGGATTTACTGCCCAAGGTGCCTAGCCATTATTGCCGGGCTTCGTCAACAAAAAATTATGTCGAGTCAACTTTTAGATCTTATCTTCACATGTATGATGTCTACAAGAAATGGTGCACAGAAAATGAACTGGTACCAGTTGGTAGAATGCAGTCCACAGGTCTGTTAAAAAAGATAAAATAGCTATTCATCACCCCAGAAAAAACCAGTGCGATACTTGCTGTGGATTCAAAGTGGGTACTGTTGATAATGAAGAATACGCCAACCACATCAAAAGAAAAGATGATGCTCGCACTGCTAAAAGAGCTGCCAAGGGAAGCGCTAACTCGGAAAAGTTGGTTGTAACAATGGATTTGCAAAGCGTCCTCGTTTGTCCAAAAACAGAAGCATCGGCAATGTATTACAAACAAAAATTACGAGTCCACAATTTTACTATTTATGAGCTCAATAAAGGAGACGTTTATTTGTACGTTTGGCATGAGGCTAATGGGGGTGTATCCAGCAATGAATTCACTTCATGCATAGTTCACTACATTTCCACAATAATATCCGAAACTTATAAACACGTGGTTTTGATTTCGGACGGTTGTAATTACCAGAATAGAAATAAAGTATTGGCCAGCGCTTCAAGTGATCTTGCACAGTCAAAATCTATCATCATTGAGCAGCTGTTTTTAGAAAAGGGTCACACAACGATGGAGGTGGACAGCGTCCATGCGACCCTGGAACAATACTTTAAACCACCAATAAATTCACCCGCGGATTACATTGCTCGAATGAGGCTGGCCAGACATAAGCAGCCTTATAATATTAATGTAACTGATTTCAACTTATTCTTGAAGTATGATGGCCTAGATACAAACTTACAATCATTGAGGCCAGGAAAGAAAACCGGTGACCCTACAGTTACAGATATTCGCCAAATGAGGTATTTACCCAGTGAAGAAATCTGTTATCAACTAGGATTTACAGATGAATGGAATCAACTACCTCAAAGAAGAAAAAAAACTGGTACAGGTACACCTACAAAAATGTACAACTCAGAACTTCAAATAGCAGAGTCAAAATTTCGTCATCTTCAGGAGCTAAATCGGTTATTGGAAAAGATCACCATGCTTTTTATGATGCTCTAAAGTTTAAACCGGATTCAAAAAAATCAAAATAGGTATCCGACATTCTTAAACTTTGAAAATTTGTTTAGTGAATGGATGTTCCTTTTTGTTACTCACTAGAATGCCGATTTAGCTACAGCTACATATTTGTAAATTGTTTAAATAAATAAATAATCATCTTATAATACGGTTTTAATGTTTTATTAAATTACTTATACCTAATTAATATGAAATTACTGCTATGTGCAAAAAAGCAGACACAAAATATCTGTTATGTAACATAATAACTATTAATTCCAGTTTTTGAAAAAAATAACCTAAAAGCAGTTGTAATAACTAACTACACTTATTTCAAGAAACATATTGATGTGTTTGGCTGACTTATTGTTTTCGATTTAAAAACTTTATTTTTAAAAACAAATTTATTTTTATCAATACAACTTTAATAATACCAACAATTAAAGTACGTCTTAACTAATTGAACTCTACCAACTGACTGACTGTCTATTGTCCTAAGCACTTTTATATCTTCTTGAAAGGATGTTGATTCAGCTTATATTTTATAAATGTTGTCATTGTTTGGAGGTGACATAATTCCTCCCCCTGAAGATTCAGCTTCCGAGGGCTGCAAGCTTAAGGAAGATGAACGTCTCGAAGATGTTGGACGTCTTGAAGGTTGAAGGCCTCTTCTTGAGTGATAATGGGATGTCTGGTTCTAAACTTTCTGTATACTAGAAACAGAGCGATTATTATCAATAAAATATAAAGAATAATAGTCCAGGCACTAGGAGTATAAGTAAAAGTAGTGTCTTCTAATATGGGTTTATTCTTTAGGATTCTTTCTCGTAGGGTGTTGAGTTTGTCTAAATTAATTGGTGATAACGTGAGGTCATTGATTTCATTTTTTAATTTTGTTTGTAGAAGTACTGTCTGTGGGAACAGAACTGGTTGACTTTCAAATTTAATAGGTTCATTGTTTGAGATGGTTTCTCTATCGGTAGTAATTTGGCAATTTTTAGGAATGTTAGCCAAATGTGTGCCAACTAGGTTTAATATTTCTTCTTGTTGATAGCAATGGAGTTTGATTTTGGTTTCTGTTGGTAGAATCAATATCCATTGATTTGTTGTATCTAGTCTTTGGATTGTTGTTCGGGAAATTTCAATTGGCAACTGGTTGCAGGTGGAGGTAGTTTCAAAGTTCAGGATTTGAAGTTCGCAAAGACTGCTTTTTTGGACTTCATGGAGGCTAGTTTCTTCGCATAGATATTTTTGGTTTTCTAATTTTTGGCATGGGTTTTTCATAAATGCATAGTACAATTTATTTTTAATTACAAATGAATTTTCGGGAATAATGACCTTAAATTGACTCTCTTTCCTAATTGGTATGGAATAAAGATGGAATAAATCTAATTCATATGGTAATGTTATTGGTATATGAAAAATATAAATTATTTTATTATTCAATGTGAAACATGAAATTTTTATAAGTTTTTCAAAAATTAATATTTTATTTATTTCTAAGTCAACTGGCATTTGAGTTTTTCCTAAATTTTTAAATACGTTTTTTTGTATTATATATAAATCTGAGTTTTTAACTATACTAGGATGCATTACTCCTAGCTTTGCAAAAGAAATAGAATTTTCGATATCTTGTAAAATTGATATTAATAGTTCATACATATTCAAAATCTGGTTAAGGGTGTCTTTGATGAAAATACTATTTGTGATATTAACTGTGTAAACCACCATTTCTTCAATTTGTTTTAGTCGCTTTTCTAAAACAATTTCGTTATGACTTATTTGTTGAATTGTTAAATTGAAGTTGTCAATAAGGGATATTGCTAATGAATTTTGGGCTCTAATATTATTTGCTAATTTGTTTTGATTTTGTTGAAGTTGTCTTATAAGTTTGTCATAGCGTTCGCCATCGCTTGCGTCCAAATTTCCACTTATTACCTTAAATACTGACCCTAGGCCATTAATAAGACCTCTTTTTATTCTTTTTGGAGAAGGCAATATTTCGTTAAGTTTGTTTTCCAATTTATTTTCTGTGAATTTCAAAATTTTAATATAATTAGAGATATCATTGATGTATTCGGAATTTATGTTTATTGATTTAGTTAAATTGATGGATTTAGATTTTAACTTTTCAAATTCGTTAATTATGGGGTTTAAATCATAATAGTATATGACTTCATGAAAGTATTCGGTGACTTTTGCCGTACCAAGTTTTACTGGTATCAGACCTGGGTTATCTTCTAAATTTCTTAGTTTAATTGGTTCCGGTAATCCGAGTATTCCGGGTAACCTGAAACGATAATTATTTATTATTATTGTCAAATGAATATAATCTCCTAAGTGGGCGTTTTACATTGTCCATATGTACTTTGCCGTGTTTTTCTGTCGTAAGCGTTTTACGGTTTTTATTGACTGTTTGTATAGTTATGGGTTTAAGAAATTTATTTGCATTTTTAGATCTCGCTTTCTTTTTTATATATACCTTTTGATCTTCTTTAAACATTGTGGGGTCTTCGCGGTTTTTATTTACTTTTTCTAAAGTGTGTTGTTTATTTCTTAGTAAATCTGAATTGATTTTTGAGTATAATAATTTTGATCGTTCTTTGTGTTGATTTACGTAATCATTAATTAATAATTTGTCTACATCTATGTTAAATGGGTCATTATCTGTAACGTGCCCGTTGATGACATCTATTGGTTTTAAATTTGTTGTTGAATGTAAAGAATTATTGTAAGCTAATATGGCATTTATCATTTTGGTTTTTATTGGTGTGGTGTTAAATCCTTGTGTATTTAATAAACGTAAGTGTTCTATTAGGGTGGAATGGAATCTTTCGATTGTTCCGTTTGATTCTGGATGTTCTGGGGAACAAAAATGAATATTAATTTTATGAAGACCTAAAAGTTCCGTTATTACGGAATTTTTGAATTCTGTTCCGTTGTCACAAATTATTAGTTTAGGTGTACCGTGATGTGAAAAGAATTTAATTAAATTTTCGGCAACTTCTGTACCTGATTGTGCTTCCAAAAAATAGGCTTGAGCATATTTTGAAAAACTATCTACTATTGTTAAGAATTTTGAATTTTCAAAAGTAAAAGAATCTATATGGACTATTTCAAATGGTTTAGTAGCTGTAGGTGTCAAATTCATTTTAATATTGACGGGGTGTCTATCGTATTTACACTGCTGGCAAATTTCACAATCATTGATAAATGTTTGAATTGATTTTTTCATATTTGGCCAATAATATTTTTCATTGATACGTTTTAAGGTTTCTTTAATTCCGCGATGATTTGATTTACCTTCGTGGTAATTAGTAATTGTTTCTTTAATGTCGTTTTGGTCTGTGACGTCTAATAATTTTTTAGTACATCTTTTAAATTTAATTGAGGAATACCTAAAGTTTTGTTGCAAACAATTCGAAAATGGTTCGTATAAATTTTGATCTTCAAAATAGAGATAGTACGAGACGTCGGGAGCAATATATTCTCTAATGAAATTTATTATGTCGTTATTTGTATTATTTTTTGAAATTTGAATATGAATTCTTTGTTTATTTCCGAAAATAATTTTTATTTTTGGAATTGCTGGTGAGTGGTGAACCGAATTTATAAAAATTTGATTTTTTCCGTAGTTTACTGCGTAATCTACGATGGGAATACCTATTACAGGGTGTTCGTCTGCATTAGAGTGTACGGTATTGTTATCACTAGAATTTTGATCGTTTTGAGCATTTTCTAGGGGCGTTTCGTCAATGTTTACTGCCATTGAAATGTTGTCTAAGTCATCTTGAGGGTTTGTGTCGTTTTGTGTTTCATTTTGTTGTTTAGAAGTGCTGGGTTGTGGCGAATTTTTATTTATTTGTTCTGGATAATTAAATTTAACAGATTTATTTTGGTAATTATCAAAGTCATTTAAAATTTCGTCTAAACTTTCCCAAAAGGAAGTTTCTTTTGCATGAACTTCTATTCTAGATAAACAGTCTGCGGTTACATTTGATTTGCCTTTTCGATAGATTACTTTGTAGTCGAATTCTTCAAGTCTTAATCGCCATCTTAATAATTTCGAATTTGGTTCTTTAAGAGAGAATAAATAAACAAGGGGTTTATGGTCTGTATAACTAAAATAAAGGGGCGTCCATATAAATAAGGACGAAAATATTTTGTTGCCCACACAATTGCAAGCAGTTCCTTTTCGATCGTGGAGTAATTTTGTTCTGAGTCGTTGAGTGTGCGTGATGCGTAAGAAATTGGCAAGTCTTGTCCTAGAGTTCCTTGTGACAGTACTGCTCCTAAAGCAACATTGGATGCGTCTGTCGTTAGGATAAATGGTTTTTCGAGGTCAGGGTACTGTAAAATTGGTTCGTTCGTTAGTAATTTTTTACAAGTCTCAAAGCAAGTAAGGTATTCGTCATTAAGTTCGATTTTTGCTCCTTTTTTAAGGCATTTAGTCAGTGGTTTTGTTATTCGAGAAAAGTTTTTAATAAAGCGTCTATAATATCCTAATAGGCCAAGAAATCCTTTAATTTGTTTAGTGTTTTTTGGAATTGGGAAATTTACAATTGCATGAATTTTGTCCGGATTGGGTTTGACTCCATCTGGGGTTACTACGTGTCCCAGATAAGCAACTTCTTTTCTAAGAAATTCTGACTTGTCAAGTTGGACTTTGAAGTTAGCTGCTCTGAGGCGTTGAAAAACGGCTCTCAGTCTTTCTAGGTGTTCTTGTAATGATGTCGAGAATATTATTATATCATCTAGGTATACTAAACACTTCTCGTTTTGTATACCCCTTAAAATATTATCTGCTACCCTTTGAAAGGTTGCAGGGGCGTTTTTTAGTCCGAATGGCATACGAAGAAATTCGTAATGTCCATTCTCAGTGTTGAACGCGGTTTTTTCGATGTCTTTTTCTTCCATCTCAATTTGATGAAAGCCACTTGCCAGATCGAGGGTAGAAAAGTATTGGCATTTGCCGATTTTGTCTAGGAGGTCCGTTATGTGTGGAAGAGGGTACTTATCGCTAATCGTCTTGTCATTGATCTTTCTATAGTCAACAACCACTCTATATTTTGGAATGTTACTAGCATCTAATTTTTTTGACACGACCCAAATAGGTGCTGACCAGGGTGAATTTGAAGGGCGAATTATTTTTGATTCTAACATTTTTTGAATTTATTTGGCAACCTCTTGTCTATGAACAAAAGGGTGCCTATAGGTTTTTGTATAAACGGGGATTTCATCGGTGGTACGTATTTGATGTTTGATTTTATTTGTAAAAGTTAACTTGTCGTTTTCGTTATAAAATATGTCTCTATATTCATGACATAAAGCTAAAATTTTTTCTTTTTCTTCTTCATTCATGTGATCTGTTCTAAATTTTGAAAAATCTAATGGTTTGTTTTCTTTTAATTCAACGTTATTTATTTCAAAATTATTACTTTCATTTTCATGATATTTTTCTACCTGTACTATTTTTGATAAATCTAATGTAACGGGGTTTAATGAACTATTTAAAATTGTTGTTAAAGCATAACCTTTTTTTGCAGTGCTGAGAGACTGAGGAATCTCGCAGCTGTGAAGTTTCTGATAAGGAATAATAATATCTCCTTGATAAATGCTTGTGGCTATTTTGATTACGTGTTCCATTCTCGGTTCTAAAGTTACTAAATTAAGTTCTTTGTTGGTTTTATGATACATAAGCTTTATTTTTGAAAAAGGTGTAATCAAATAGCCTTTATCTATATCTATTGTAGCTTGTAATGATTTTAAGTTATCTATGCCGATTAAGCCATTGAATACAGTGTGGAATTGGAATAGATAAAATTTTAATTTGGTTGGTTTTGGTAGTTTAAAAATTTTTGAAGCCAAAATATTTGCACTATATTTATGTGTCGATTTTTGGAAAACAGTTGACACTACGAACGGATCGTTCTTAATAGTATTAGGATAATATTTAAAAGCTAATTCAGGATCGATAAATGATTTTGTTGACCCTGTATCTATTAAAATTTTAAGATTATATTCGGGTAAAATGATATATGGTAATTCGCTTGAATTTGCAGAATTAAATGAGATTACTTCTGGGGTAGGTTTATTTAAATATGTGGGTTCCGAGGCATTTAACAAAAATTTGCATTTTCTGTTAAAGATTCAGTATTGTTATTATCGTCATAAAACTCGTAATTATTATTGTAAAAATCGTCGGGATTTTCATTATTTTGATTATCATTATTTTCTACATTATATAACTCTTCTGCAATAAAATTGGGTGGACCATTTGGTCTAAAGCGTGTAGACTGTTGTCTATTATTATTGTTATTATTAAGTGTTCGAGTGTTGCTTGTAGAAACGCTCATAGGGGTAGGAGAAGGTAATCTTGTATTTTGATTTGGCTGTCTAAAAGCTTGAATATTAGTGGGGAAATGTCTTTGTATGGGTCTTGGTTGAACTGGTATAGGTCGTGAAGGGAAATTATTATTTTGCCTAGCAAAGAAATTACTTGGGGTTCTAGAGTTAAAAGAAAAGTTTGAATTTTGGTTGGAATTAGAAAAATTTGGGTTTTGATTTGGTCTAAAATCATTTCTATTAAATTGATTAGGTTTTGGAACATTAACTTGTTTTGGGAAATTTTTATTAGAAGAATTTTGCAAATAATGAGCATTTTCTTCCTGTAAAACATATTGCATTGCTTCGCTTAAAGTGGTAGGTTTCATACATCTAATAGTGGTTCCTAACGGTTCTCTTAATCCAGATAGGAAAGTTTTTAAGGCTAAATTTTGGTATAAAGTTCGTTTTAGGGTCTTTGCAGCATCAGTAATTTCGTGTATATTAACATAGCTACAAAGTAGATTTAAAATATGTAAACATCTGTCGTAAAATGACTGATTACTTTCACTATTATTTTGTTTTAGCATAACGAGATCTCTATTTAAGGAAACCTCATCTCTTTGGTCAGAAAAGTTATTTGTTAAAGTAGTTTTTAGTTGATCCCATGTAATGCAACCCTGTATATTGACAACTGATTTTGCATTTCCTCTCAATTTGGAAATGATTGAATTTAATAGATAAGTGTTTAGAAAATCGTCTGGTTCGGCTCTATTATAAAATTTAAGCAATAGTGATTCACTAACAGATAAAAATCGGTTTAAATCATTCGGATTTCCGTCGAAATCAGGAATGCAGTTTAAATATTCACTTTTAAAAACATCAGCTCTTGCATCAGGCATGATTGTTAAATTATTATTATTAGAAAATAAATTTGAATTTGGATTTGAAATTGAGTCAGTTGAAGGCGTATCTTGAATATTATTAATTTCGTCCAGTATAGACGTTAAATCGTCGACAAAATTATCAAAAATCATAAATTGTACTTACACAATTATAAAAGCGATGTACATAATCTTCCTTCTTCTTAATATATCTATGAGGGGCAATGGCTGGATTTTGGCAATGTAGTCCTCACCAGATCCTTTGGTCCTCGCAAATTTGGGCAATTTGTGTCCCAAACCTCGATGATCTGCTTTTTTTTTCTAAAACAATGTTCGTCTATTCCGGCTAATCGTTCAAACGAAAAATTACACAATCGATTTGTATAATCCCGAAATATCCTACTGACTGCGCCACTTATAGTTTTCGATTTAAAAACTTTATTTTTAAAAACAAATTTATTTTTATCAATACAACTTTAATAATACCGACAATTAAAGTACGTCTTAACTAATTGAACTCTACCAACTGACTGACTGTCTATTGTCCTAAGCACTTTTATATCTTCTTGAAAGGATGTTGATTCAGCTTATATTTTATAAATGTTGCCATTGTTTGGAGGTGACATAATTGCTGGAACAGAAAGCTGTAAAGTATTGCTACTTAATTTAAAACACGTTTTATTTCATTCCTGAAAAAAGAGTTATTTTTCACATAGGAGATATTGCAGAATCAACTACGAAGTGCTACGTCCAACCCATACTTGAATACGCCGGGCCTTCGTGGTATCCAGATTTGGCTCGAGATCGTGAAATTCCGGAAAAAGTGCAAAGACGCGCAACCAGATTGTCTTTTGGCCGTGTTAAGCAAAGGTCAAATTTTCAAAATAATCAACAAAACCAAAATCGTCCTTCCGTAATTAGACAAAACCGCAACCTTACACTTCAAGGACCGGGAAATCAACCCAATAATAATTTCAATCAACAGAGAACCCTTCATTTTCATCAAAACCATTCTAGCAATGACTCTGAAAGTAACTATAACTATTGTACCGATGATAGTCAAAAGAATTTCGAAAATCCAGATCAATACTCTGACATCGAACTTGAATATAGAGAATACTACCAAGAAATGAACCCTAATTCCCCAGACTATTATACTGTTAATACTGAAATAGAGGAAAACTATTATACTGGTAATAGTGCCCTTGATTTCGAAGATAGTATTCGCAATACAAATGAATCCGAAATTGCTAACTATCACTATGTTGAAGAAGATAATTTTAACCCCGATAACGAAAATGTTTATAACTTTAATTCCGATAACCTCTTAAATCCAAATCATACTTTTTATCAGGATTTTCAACAAGGACCCTTACAAACGAGACCACCAGATTCGGTAGACAACCAATGTCAAAATTTGTCGACCGCAGATCTCAGCCAAACAAATTCAAACTATGAGTTTGAATTGTCCAGAACCGAACCACCTCGAACAAACATTCCTATAAAAAATGCTTTGCCTGTTAATTCAAAAAACCTTTATTATATTAAAGACGCAACACACAAATTTAAAATTCTAATCGATACAGGTGCAGGTTTGTCAATTTTTAAACCACAATATTGTAAAAATTATAAAAGTCGATTTCCTGAAAATGTTATTATTCAATGTATAACTAACCTAAAAATTAGAGTCAATGAATCGGTACTTATTCCATATACAGCTAATAATACACACAAAGTATTTATTTGCAATCTAGATATTGATTTTGATGGGCTGCTAGGCTCAGATTTTTTAGAACACTATAATTGCATAGTCGACTCAAAGAACAAACAACTTATTACTGATTTTAAAATTTTACCATTACATAAAGTAACAGATAATGAAATTACTGATATTTCAATTGAAAACCAGTTTCCACAAATTTACAAAAATGAAATTTCTATTGAACCTAGAACTGAACAAATATTCAAACTTAAATGTGATTTAACTAATACTGATGCTATATTGGTAGCTCAGGAAGTAGATAAATTTAAATTGCCAAACGGTTTGATTAAAATAAACGAAAAAGGGGAACATTTTCGAAATTAACCTTAGAACCATATGAAACAAATACTGTAAATAATATCCAACTAAGTACTTACTTAAGAAATGTGTGCGGATAGAAATTTAGAAATAAAAAATCAATTGAGATTTGATCATCTTAACTAAGAGGAACGAGATTTAATCACTCAACTTTGTATTGATTCCTCTGATATATTTTATTTAGAAGGAGATCCATTGACATTCACTAATGAAATAAAGCACAGTATAGATACCCAGAATGCAAAACCAACTTATGTAAAATCCTATCGTTACCTCCAAATCCATAAACAAGAGGTGAAAGACCAGATCAATAAGATGCTTTCACAGAAAATCATTCAGCTTAGTAATTCTCCATGGTCATCACCAGTGTGGGTGGTACCTAAGAAACTCGACGCATACGGCAAACGAAAGTGGCGCGTGGTTGTAGATTACAGGAAATTGAATGAGGTTACCGTTAACGACAAATATCCGTTGCCAAATATTGGTGACATACTCGACCAGCTAGGTAGGTGTCAGTATTTTAAGACACTAGATCTTGCTTCAGGATTTCATCAAATTGAAATAACTCCTGAGGACGTACCCAAGACAGCTTTTACAGTCGAAAACGGTCATTTCGAAATTCTACGATTGCCGTACGGTTTGAAAAATGCCCCCTCGATATTCCAGAGAGTAACGGACAATGTCCTTGCTGGAATCCAAAACGAGAGATGCCTCGTCTACATGGATGACATCATTGTTTATTCCCCAACGATAAAAGAACATATTACCCGCTTAACGGACGTATTTAAGAGACTTCAAAACGCAAATTTAAAACTACAACCAGATAAGTGCGAGTTCTTGAGAAAAGAAGTCGCATACCTTTGACACTTAATCACAGAAAATGGTGTTAAACCATTCCCTGCCAAGATTGAATGTGTCAAGAATTTTCCTCAAACAACGAATCAAAAAGAAATTAAATCCTTTTTAGGTCTCGCTGGTCACTACAGGAGATTTATTGCGAACTTCGCAAAGATTTCAAAACCAATGACAGTCCTTTTACAAAAAGACGTTTCTTTCAATTTTGACTCTGAATGTCAAAAATCAGTTCAAGAATAAAAAACGCCCTGACTTTTTTTATAAAAAATAGTCGATCTATAAATCTTTATATTTTATGATATCTAATATTGAAGATTTAATTATTGATTTTAATAATATACCTAGTTAGATTAGGCGAAAATATGGCAAATGAAATAAACGTTTCTATGTTAAAATTATATGTCGATATGATTCCTAATGATAACGGAGATTCTACAACATTAATTGAGTTTTTATCACAATGTGACTATTTAGTAGATTCATACTCTATAGTCGAAGATCCAATTTTACAAAACTATTTAATAATGCTGATTCAATCAAAATTAGTAGATAAAGCACATTTATTAATAGGGTCTAGAATCGAATTAAATACTTGGCAATTAATTAAAAATGCACTGAATCAACGCTTTGGTGATAAAAGAAGTTTAGAGTGTTTAGAACAAGATCTTTTGATGGCTCGTTCTCAAAGGAACGAAACCGCGTTAGAATTCGCAGAAAGATTACAAGTATTAAATAGTCATTTAATTCATAAAATCAATAGTTTTAGTGACGGGCAAATGAATGCCCAAACCAAATAAATTCATAGACGCCAATACGGGCAAATGACTTTAAGAACCTTATTACGAAATCTTAAGGGTCAATTACAATTAAGAATTATACCAAATCGATCATGTCAAATCTGACACCCCTAATCGTTACGATAATTCTTCCGATATTCATACAAATCATAATACAATAAATGACGTACATAATGAAGAAAATACGTGTGGTTATACTGATAACCAAAAGTCTCACCTAGAAGGTGACAGTAATAAAAATGTTTGGATAACTTCTAAAAAGACTGGAATACATTAACGAAATATTTTCCGATTCCTTTTCCACCGACTTCCCTATATAAAAATAAAATACTCGCCGATTAAATTGTTAGTAGATACAGGTTCAATGAATTCTCTTTTAAGTTCCGCTATAGCAGAAAAATGTTTTCCACAAACAATTTATTACAACATAGCTATTATCAAAACAGCTGTAGGAGAAAAAAAATCTAAATTCGTGGCAGAAATACCCGCTTTTTCTGAATTCAATTCCGAAATAAAAATTAATTTCATCTTTTATCAATTTCACAATCAGTTCGATGGACTGATAGATATATTTGAAGAGAACCCCAATTTTTCTTATGGACAAATTAACGTACTAAGTAGTAAAACTATCAAAAATAGGAAATATTTTATTATCCTTTTACCATTAGAACCGACTAGGAGTTCTGAACATTTATTTGTAGCAATCTATAGAAATCGAAATTTATTTAAACCTTCAGAAAAGTATGCTATTCACAATTTGTCAAAATATAGCTAAAGAACCTGAAAGGAATCAAATACCAATTATTCTAGACCATTTTCATAATGGCAAAAGCCACCTTCATCGTGGAATTAATGAAACTATTAGTCGAATACGACAAGAATATAATTGGGCAGGTCTCACTAGAGATGTCGAAAATTAAGTCATGTCGCGCATGTCGAGAGTCAAAAATTTGTCGTAAAAGCTTACAGTCCCCTCGTTATAACTGAAACACCTAAAACACCTTTTGAACGTATTAACGTTGACATTTTAGAGGTACCTCAAAGAAATTACGCCCTCACGATAAGAGACGAACTAACAAAATTTTCTCAAGCATATCCCCTTGAGGATAAAACTGACAAATCAGTTGTTAATGGACTATTAGTTTATTTCCAGCATTTTGGTGCACCACTTCGCATCCATTGTGATGCTGGCAACGAGTTTAATAATAGTTTGATGAGAGATCTTTGTAAGATGTTCGATATTAAGTTGACATATTCAAGTATCGGACACCCACAAAAGTAATGGGTCTTTAGAAAGGCTACAGGCTACCTTGTTAGAAATGATCCGTGTGCATTTAACCTAACTTATGCAATTGTGCTTACAATAATTCTGTAAACAAAACGCACGGGTTTACGCCATACGAACACTTATTCGGACATACGTCCTCTAGACCCCCTGAAAAGTTATTTATAACGAACAAGAGTTGATTACTAATAATATATTAGAGACTTGAACAACCGTATATTTTATTATTATAAAATCGCAAGAGAAAACACTTCAACGCAAAAAGAAAAGGCTAAAGTTCTGATTTGATAGACATGTCACTAAAAATAAACCAGAATATAAAATGGGTGACAAAGTTTACGTAAAAGAAGCCCAAATTAAAAACAAATTAGGTAATAAGTTCAAAGGCCCTTTCAAAATACTAGAAATACATAAAAGCTCTACAACAGTATTAAATTTGGAAGCAAATCACCAGTCTAAAATACATTTTTGTCTGATGAAACCTTATGCTGAGAATTAATTTATTTTCAGATTCCTGCTGCTGATCGGAACAGCAGCATGTCAATATAAAATTGAGCCTATTAACAATACAATTGGAATCTGCTATCACGACGAAACTAAGCTAATTGTCTCATATTATAACATCCTTTCGGTCAGAAGTAAAATCCCATTTGGCATTATTACAACAAATTTCAAAATCCACTAGTGAAAAGTTAAATGAAATATCTTTTGATGTAAAAAAACGAGGATTAATCAATGGTACCTATCGGTAGCATATTCAAATCAATTACCGGTAACCTCGATGCGTCTGAAGGTGAATATTTCACAGACTGCATTAATAAATTAAAAACAGACCAAAACCAACTAGAAAACTGATTAAAAAATCAATTATCAGTAACAAGTTCAGTACTAACAAACTTTAATGACACTATAGAACAATTAAAAAGAAACGAAAACATATTTAATTCAGATATAACCAAAATTGAAACCTCTATTAAACAATCAACTGATGAAATAGCATTAATTGAAGCAAAATTACAATTCTTTGAAATTTGTGAGAAATTAATGGAGAGTTACGCGTATCTTGAAAATAGTATTAACGATATTCTGAATTCAATCACATTTGCACAGCTTCAAATAATTCATACTTCTATAATTGAACGCGAAAACTTGATTACAGCTCTTAAACAAATATCCGAGAATACCGTAAGAAAAAGTTTACCATTACCAATAAAATATTCACTAGTTTCACAATATCTAGAAATAATTAAGCTCAAAGCATATCAAACAAATTCAGATCTTGTTTTTGTTCTAAAAATTCCACTTATTGAACTGCAAGTATTTACCCTATATCACTTATATCCAATTCCAATATAATAGATCTGGACTTCATCATATTTTATCATTTTCTCAAAAATATCTAGCGCAAGATGATGATTCTTTAACTTATATACCCATCGAAAATCTACAAGGATGCAAGCAATTATCGACGCATCAAAAGTTGAGCCGCGATATTTACGCTTATCCTATAGACGATAACGCAATGTGCGAAGCCTGTTTGCTAAAACAATATGACATAATTGCCGAACCGGTGCGTGTGACTATTTACTGTCCGAACAGGAAAACAGAAACATTAACTATAAATAAAAACTCTATTTTAACTAAATTCGGAATGCTTCGGTTTTGTCGGTATAACCAAAATTCAAGCCAACGCTAAGAAAGCTATCAATATATCTCATGAACCTCACACCGTAGTAATTGACTACGATTGCTGTCAGAATGTACCAAATAATTTAGAAATACCAAAACTGGAAAAGCTAGATTTAAATAACATTAACGCGAACAATCTAGAGGTAACAAAAAACAAGTTGGACCAATATTCCAGAGATTTAGACGAACTTATAAACAAACCGTTTGTCGAAAAAAATATCTCATGGTTCACATATTATTTTACCATTGCACTCATTGTCGTTTTAATTGTTCTTTACACATGTTACAAATGTAGAAATATTAGAGTCAAGAAATCAACAGAAGAACCCACTTCCGAAAAATCCAATAACATCTTTATTGTACTTGAAAATATTATTCCCAAAGAAGACCCTTATAATATTGTATTTTTTTTATTTTTATTAACTTTGTATTTTCTACTTTTTATGAATAGTGTATTTTTTTTATTAATTTCAAATTGCTCTTTATTTACCAGCAATTTTATTTAATGGGGGAGTTGTTATATACGGAAAATCGCTTAGGTTTGAGTTACACTAAGATCATATTACAGGATGATAACAACTTCTGTATTTTCATGGGAACGACGCTAGATTGCATTTTACATAAAAATTAACGCTGTTTTATTAAAAAACTTATAAATTACATTGATCTAATAGTTAATTACAGTTTTATTCTGAATTACCATATTTTATAATTTTATTGTATATCAAATAGTTAGTTAAATAAAAATCGTTTTTTTAAAAACCCAAACGCGGTTTTGTGAATATAACATGCATGTAAGTTAGACTTTCTGCCGTGTAATTGGAGCCGAAACCAGGTAGTAAGAAAAAGTGATACTTTCCATGTGCTGAAAAGACACTTTCAAATTTGTTTACCAACGGGTGATAAGAGATAAAAAAAAAATTCGTTTACTTTAATTTGTGATTCTTTATGTAATTTTTATCAACATTTGATTAGCAATAACCTCGTATTCTGAGTGACATGTTTAAATAGGTAAATTAAAAGAAACATCGTAATACGAACAATAAATAATTAATTTATTCATAAATGTTACACATTTTATCACCATAAATGTAAGTTATTTTAGGCTAGAGTTGAAATCTGTTTTATTTTTACTAAAATATCGGTTAAAATCAAGTTGTGACAGCAGCTGTAATAAATGTTGTCCACTGGCTTTTTCGTGTAGCCTGTGTAGTATAAATAACAATGATTCTATGACTATATCGCTTTGACTTTGGAACATTTCTAATTCTTCCAATTCTATATCGGATAGTTCTGAATCCCAAATGCTCGCCACCAAACAAAATCGATCGCATAATTCTAACAATTTTATAATAATGTTGTATATCTGAAAATAACGTTGTAATTAGACATAAATAGTAGGTACTTTTTCAAAGAAATTTCAAATTTTTTCAAATTGTTATCTCCTCTTTCTTGGGAGATTATTCTGGGATCGGTCTACCTACCAAGAAATGCTTCTGAACAACCACGATTCAGGGAAATGGAGGAACTAGTGGGAAAATGTCGAAGCAAGGGATAACACCTGATCATTTGGGGAGATGTGAATGCACATCACACAACCCGGAGTACAAATGTCAACCAAACAATTTATTATTGAAAATAATTTAGACGAATTAAATGTTGGAAATAAACCTACTTTGTAACAACAAATAGGAATATATTTATAGATATAACAATTGCTAACACCTTTATAGATAGTTTTGTTGAAACATTGTATGTGACTGATGGCCTAATATAGGAAAAGTCTGTCGTCATATAACAAGGCTAAGAGAGATGCTAGTCTCCATAAGACATTATCAAGAGATCCTCAAAGGACAATTAACGCATTGGGGACAAGGATAGGACATCACCCTGTACAACAGATGTTATTTAATATGTAACACAAATTTTATTTAAGATATCAAAGTTCTAGTTTCTAATATAACAAACATAATATGCAAAATAAAAAGACAGCACAGCAGTTTCACAATGTTACAAAAGTAACACTGGAATCTTGTTGTCGAAAGAATTTTTCCGCTGAGTCGGAAGAACCAAAGGCCGAGGGCAAAGTAGCTGCTGAAGTCACCTGGTCGAAAGGTAATTACAGCCAATCAAAATGCACCAGGTTGCAGAATGAAAGGCTGACGGGGAAAGTGCAAGAAGCCGGCAGAGGAACGAAAAACCTCAGGCGGTTGGCAAAGAATCACGGTTGCGAGTGGTTGCCTAAATTCGTGAGTAGCATTTTCCAGGAAATTCGGAATTTCTTTAAATTTGTAATTAAAAGCATTGTTTGGATCTGGAAAAAAGTTCTGTTTGGATCTCTCCGCATAAACTTGGATAGGGAGCACTTTTGAGATTATTTGCTAGGTATTACAGACGTAACTCTCACATCATAACTAAGGTCTAAGGAACACTTAGTCCGCACCGAAAAACTTTCAGTTTAACCAATTTTGCTTTAACCATATGATATTAATTTCCTGTACTTAACATATAACGAAAAGTTTACTCCTAATCCAATAGTTGATTTAGTTAATTGTAGACGTATTTTTATATATATATATATATACAGGGTGTCTCAAAATTGACGCCCATCCTTTCAGAATATGAATCGGGGGGCTAAAACGGATTAAAACGTAAGAATAAAAAAATTGCGTTATGTCCATGGTTACAGAGTTATTGACAAAAAACAAAGATCTAACATTCAATGTTTAAACTTTATTAAAAACGAATATTTGTTACAAAACAAGAAATTAATTTATAAAAGGTGTTCAAACAAATCGCCTCCTACTTCAATGCAAATATTTGCACGATTCATCATTGAATCACGAACCCTCTGCAGCATGTTTTCGTGTATAAATGTCACAGTAGCGTGAATACGAGCTACTACATCTTCCGCACTCTCAACAGGTTCAAAGTAAATTTTTTCTTTCAAGAATCCCCAGAAGCAAAAATCTAAAGGATTTAGATCTGGAGATCTAGGAGGCCATAGTACGGGTCCAAATCTTCCAATCCAACAGTCGGCGAATGTTTGATTTAGTAATGTTCTCACTTGTCTACCATAATGTGCTGGAGCACCATCATGTTGGAACCAACAATTCAATCTAGTTGTTAATGGAACTTGATCGAGAAATGGCAGTGGTAAATTGTCGTTTAAAAAATGAAAATACGATGCTGAATTAAGTCGGTTAGGTAACATATTTGGACCGATTACATTATTATTTAATAATCCAGCCCAAATGTTTACTGACCATCGTCTTTGGTGACATCTTTTACGTATTAAATAAGGGTTTTCATCTCTCCACTCGTTCAAATTATGAGTATTTATAATCCCTGTCTGGGTAAACGTACACTCATCAGTAAACATAATATTTTGTATAAAATGTGGATCATTGTTTAGGTTATCCAATAACCATCTACAAAAATTAATCCGAAGCTCCCTATATCCTTCATGTAAAACTTGAACTTTTTGAGGCCTAAATGGATATAAGCCATTCCTTCTTAATAATCTATGAATGGTATCTTTTTGGAAATGCGTTTGTCTCGATGTAACTCGAAAACTTGTATCTGGTTCCGCTTCAACAAAATCAAGAATTTGCTCTTCTTGGACGACGTTGAGCGTAGAATGGCGTCCTCCCTTATTTAAGCTGGGATTTAAATTACCTGTTTCCAGTAATCTTTGTTCAACCCGTCGTATAGGTTTTGCATCAGGGTGCCGTCGATTTGGGAATTTTACGGTATATGCTCTAGATGCAGCACTGGCATTATCATTATGCGCACCTAATACTTTTAACATATCAACATATTCTCGATTGGAATAATAACGTTCCATTTTTAAAACAAATAACCGTATGAAATTATACTTATACTTATTATGACAAAAGTTGACAGAGCTAATAATTAACATTTAACATTATCATAGCAACCTATGCTACTCATTTGTTTTTAGCTGACTTCGTTTTTAATAAAGTGTAAACATTGAATGTTAGATCTTTGTTTTTTGTCAATAACTCTGTAACCATGGACATAACGCAATTTTTTATTCTTACGTTTTAATTCGTTTTAGCCCCCCGATTCATATTCTGAAAGGACGGGCGTCAATTTTGAGACACCCTGTATACCTATATATAATTCTTATTTGATTTTTGTTTCTTGGGTATATGGTTATTTATATAATAAACATTAATTAAAATACTTTTTGACGTTTCGCTCTCGTTTAAGAGCTTTTTCAACCCACCGACTAATCCTTGAGGAAACATAAGTTTGCCTGCGGCACCTCGAGAATCAAAAGCTACTGATTGGAGTGGATATAAAAATTCCCGTCAACTGTACATTGAAGATGGTTTCACCACAATTAACAGTCGTGATGGGATTAATACTGCATCGGAAAAGATTCGTGAAGCAGTGGTCTCCTCCTATCATGAAAACTGTCCACTCAAGACAAAATGAGATAATCGCAACTCTACTTGGTGGAACAAATGCTTAAAAATACAAGAAAAGAAGTTCGACGACTATTTAACCGAGCCAAAGAGTCAGGCAACTGCGGGAGTCTAGGAAGAAGTTCTGTGAGAGTATTTCTGATATAGCTCGTAGTACTAGAATTCACAAGATTCTCTCTAAAGAGTCGATTGCCGAGATAGGGTCGATAAAGCGACCTGATGGCACTTTCACGACCTCTACAAAAGAAACATTTGATTAAAAATCACTTTTCTGGTTGTAGGTTATTTACTTGATTAGGTACAGTTTCCTATATCAATTGTCATATTTAAGTAAAACATGTTATGAATAGACGTCAAAATAATAGTGTAGAACTATTAAAACGCTTTACAAATTAGAAAATTACTTTCCAAAGGATAGACCGTTCACCAGGAAGCAACATCTACTTCTCGGACAATATGCCCCGCTAGAAAATGAATTACACTTCTAAGATAAACAGGGTTGGTAAATATGAAAATATAGAACAAACCATTCTGGTTCATAATTAGAAGGATGGCATAATTTTCAGCTCTGCTGCAAAACGGACTGGATTTACTTTTACCCATCCTCATTAAACTGTATAGAGCTAGTCTGGCGTGGAATTACATACCACCCAGTTGGTTGGCGGCTAGGGTGGTATATATACCGAAAGTGGGTCGCACAGACCCACACCCTAAATCGGTCAGACCAAATAGCCTAACATCTTTCGTACTCAAAGGACTTGAAAGACTACTGGATTGCTACATCAGGCGGGAAGCTTTATATAACTGCCCTCTGAGTATCCACCAGTACGCTTATCATACTTGCAACTTAACAGATTTACCGTTACATAACCTTGTGAAAACCACACAAATAACAATCATATCGCGGTGGTCAGATTTCTTGAGATCGACGGAGCATTTGACAATGCTCTAACGACCTCCATGGTTTCAGCTTTGGCTGAAAAGGGCATTAAACCAATAGGACAGCCACTACATCTCTTCAGGACGAGGCCATTGCTTTAAGGTTTCCAGGGGCTGCCCACAAGGCGGAGTACTATCTCCCCTACTGCGGTCACTCTTGATGGATAACTTGCGCTCTCGAAAGTAGAGGGGTAGAACTGCAAGCGTATAATCTTGGGGCTTGAGATGATTGTTATTTCTAAATGCACAAAACAGACTTACACAGAGAGGAGCAGAATGCTAGTGGACACCGAAAATCACAGTATTCTGGGAATGACCTCTGACATAATGCCTCCAACAGTAAACTACGACCTGCCTTATACCGTCCTAATTCCAAATAGAGATGAATGGGTCCTCCGCGAAGATGAACTATTAAGAGCAGACAGCTGTTGGTATACAGATGGCTCAAAAACACTCTCAGGCTCTGGTGCGGGTGTATACGGGCACAGACCTAGGACAGAAATTTAAACCTCTCTAGGATCCTATGCAACCGTATTTCCGGAAGAAATTTACGCCATTGTTTCGGGTATGTAGCAAACCAATCTCTCACACATAGAACAATAAAAATCTTCTCGAACAGCCAAGCGGCTTTAAAAGCACTTAGCTCTCACCGTGTAAGGTCAAAATTGGTTTTAGACTGCCAAAAAATACTCTCCTCAATAGGAGAACTCAATAAAGTATTGCTGGGTAACTCCTTGCAATATTTAGCCCATTTTTAATGTTAAGAAATATTTTGATCGGAGTTATTACCAATGTATTCTTACGTTGTGGAACCGGACACCATCAATACAAATTACAAGCCATGTCCATCGCACAAGATAATTAAAATTATGTATCAAAATTAATGTTTAACTTGCGAGCTGTCTAGTGTTTCAATAGTTTGCGTAAGTTTGATGTCATTACTATTCTAGAGTTTTGGCGCAAAATTCAATTGCACTCTTAAGGTGAATTTCTCGTTTGAAACCTTTAATTTTCGCAGAAATAGCATTTAATTTGGATAAAGTATATTCATGCAAACGTCGTCAGTTTAGGCAAACATTTTATAAATTTTGTATTAAAGATGCTTACCTTACTAGGAATCTCACTTTGGATTGCAGGAACTTGATACAGGCTACGTTTATTTTTACAGGTCTGTTGCTGAAAATATTTAAACTTTATTATTTACAACATTTCGGCATATCAACTATTCAGGAATATTATATCTGGTTTTACAAGTCTCCAATTAAATCCTTCTCCATAAAAATATCATCATTATGAATATTTTAATCAAACAATCTGGGAAAACCCAATCTTATTTTAGGCAAAAACTTTGTGTTCTGATAACCAGAAGAATGTGTGAACGCACCCTTATTTTTGAGATAAAAAAAAATAGTGTGTAGTGAGTTTGACAATATATGTCAGATTGGTTTTTTCGCTATTGTTTTATCATTTTATTTGCGAGTTGTTAATTAAAATATAATTAATAAAGTAACGTATCATACAATAGTCCACATTGATTTTACGTACCCTTCGTGTCCAAACACGAATTGGACCCATCGAACCGGATTTTGAATCTTGAGACTTCTGGAGGTACTAGCTACTTATTGGAAATTGAGACAAAGAGTGCAAGGGAAAAGTGAAGAGAAAATACTTCAAACAAGGTAGGAGCTAACCAATTTTATTAACTACTACAAAAAAGGCGTCTGTCATTTTGAAGTTTATCCAGATCTGGTTGAATTCGTAAATTGATTCCGAGCCCTTCTCCGTGGTAGTGTCATTATTAAAATGAATAAATAAACAATTTCTTTCCATTTGTTAAAGTACAAGAGTAGAGATAATTTGAAGTTGACCATTGAACATTGATTTAGAATTTGAGTTTTCATTCAGTACTCGCTTTGTAGTATGGATGGTTTTATTAGAAAACGGGCCACAGCAAAGGGCTCTATTACCAGAATTGAAAACTGGTTTACTCAAAATGCAGATAATACTATTATACAGGAGCTAGAAATTAGGTTAGATGGACTTGAAAAACCATTTGCAAAAATTTGTGAATATCAAGATGAAATTGAATGTTTAACACAAACTGATAATAATGAAGAGCGAGATACATCAGAAAATAAATATTATGACCTGAAGTCTAAATTACAAGCGAAGATTGATCAATTAAAAATACTGGGAAATGTTTCTTCCCCTTCACAATTTCCTATTATTACTTCTAGTGTTTCTCGTTTAACTAAGCCTCAGTTAAATATTCCTATGTTTTTTGGTGATATTACTACTTGGCGCGGTTGTTATGAGCTTTTTAAGAACTTTATTGAAGATGATGCTAGTTTAACCTATATTGAGAAACTAATCTACCTTAAAACTTATCTTAAAGGCGAACCCTTAAACTTAATTTGTAAGTTACAATTGATCAGTGACGCTCCTGTTTTAGGTAAAAATGATTCTATGTCACTTAGAGATTTTGTAACTCTTTTAAAACAAAACATGGACGGTTTAAAAAACTTAAATGTCAATGTAGATCAATGGGATCTAATTCTTGTGTATATGTTTTCTCAGAAACTTGATGTAACTACCCGTAAAGCCTTTGATTATGAAATGGGTTTCAATTCCTAAAAATATCAGCATGGATGACCCTTTGTTTTTTATTCCCTCGCACATTGATTTACTGCTTGGTGCAGACGTCTATTATCACTTGTTAAAAGGAGGTATAATTCGATTACAAGAAAGGTTTTTGACACTTGTTGACACACATCTAGGCTTCGTGATTGGTGGTCCTGTCCCCAACCAATTTATCTCATATGAGGAAAAACTTGACAAAGTACAATCTCGATTCGAAACTTGTATGTTTACACAAATCCCAGCGGACACTTTACTTGAACAATTTTGGACTCGGGAAGAAATTACACCCCATGAAAGAATACTTAACCCTGATGATGACCTTGCAGAAACAATATTTCGTCAAACAGTTCGAATTCTTCCTAACGGGTCTTTTGAAGTGACACTTCCTTTAAAAGGACCAAATAAACATTTAAAACTAGGTGATTCCTTTAATATGGCTCGAAAACGATTTCTAAATCTCGAACGACGCTTCGCAAAATCTACTGATCTTTTTGTTAAATACAAGAAATTTATTGATGAATACATCTCCTTGAATCATACTAGATATGTTCCCCCTCGACCTTTTTAATGCCAATGGAGAAAACAGGTATTTTTTGCCTCACCATTGTGTGCTTCAAGACAACAGCCCTACCACTAAGCTCAGGATAGTGTTTGATGCCTCGATGAGAAGTTCAAGTGGGTTTTCATTAAACGATATTATGCTAAAGGGCTTTCGTGTACTGCCTGAACTTTTTGATATTCTTACCCGTTTTAGAACTTCTAAATTTGTTCTCATTAGTGACATAATCAAAATGTTCCGTTGCATTCGAGTTTCCCCCCAAACAAACATTTCTTCAAAACATTTTATGGCGTGATAACTTAGAACAACCCTTACAATGCATTGAGCTGCTTACTGTTACTTACGGCACTAATAGTGCGCCTTATCTAGCAACCCGTGTTCTTCAAGAACTTGCAATTCGAAACAAAGACAATTATCCTCTAGCTGCTTACGCTATTTTGCATCAGACATACGTTGATGATATACTTGCCACCTGTGATTCCTTGGAGGAGCTACAGGAAATCCACAAACAACTTGTATCATTGCTTCAATCAGCAAATATTGAACTTCATAAGTGGTGTTCGAATTCTAAGGAATTTGTTGTATGAAATCAAATGGGAAAATGACATTAATAAGGTTCTAGGAATCTCATGGAATTCGAATTCTGATGAGTTCACCATTACACTACCAAAGGTTGTTGATAAGGTCGTCGCTACTAAAAGGGAAGTTCTTTCCCAAATAGCGCAACTATTTGATCCGTTAGGTTTTGTCGCTCCTATTATAATTGTAGCAAAGGTTATAATGCAAAAAATTTGGTTGTGTAAAATCGACTGGGATGAGAATCTTAAAGAAGATCTTATGTCTGAATGGACAGAATTTGTTTCCAACATTCCCAAGCTGGCACATTTAAAAAAATCCAGAAAGTTATTTCTTAATCATAGCATTTTCAGAATTGAACTTCATGGATTTTGAGATGCTAGTCTTTGTAACGTTTTTTTTTTGTCACTAGAATTTGTCTTTTAAAATTAGCCCCAATTGCCCGTTTGCTACGCTTGTGGTCTTCGAGTATAATTTGTCACAGCTAACTACAATATTTAGTGAACCATAAATCAACCTACCTAGTTGGTATAATTTTATTTCCTAGTTTTTATTTTCGATAAGAAACTGGAAAAGATTTTATGTTAATACAAACTAATGTATATTTGACGAAGAAGAAGAACTCGTGCTTCTTGTTCCATCCAGCTTGCCAGCGGAATTTTCAAGTTCCGTCGGGATCGGTTTTCAATTATTTATTTTGTTGGCGAATTGGTTGGAATTGCTCGTTAACTTGGTTCTGGTAGCGAGACTAGAAGCAAGATAGATTCTTTGACAACCCATTGGAGTGACAAGGATAAGAATATCCAAAATTTTGTCTAATTAGGATTTCAAAATAATTTAGTTCTTTTCGACATTGACCAGTTCGATGGTAGTTTCGTGGTCTGTAAAATACAAATGTGTCTTTGAGACATCCTATTTAACGGGAATATATTTTTTCGGCCATATTAATGTGGATAATCCAGCCTTTATATAGATTTTTGGAACGTGTTGTTTTGGAAGGCTGTAGGTCCACATCTCTTCGGAGGATTTTGTAATACTACCTGGTGAGTACGGCGTCTATTGCTTTTCCAATGGACCAAAAAAATTGTTTTTTTGTAAAGGAAAAAACAGTCATTCTATTCTATTCCTAGGGCGTTGTAATCAGGCTTGAACGATTTGGCATGTTATATTTCTTCGGTTCAAGCAAGTTTAGTAAAGAAGTAATTTTAAATTACCTATCGATTTTGATGACCATACCTTTTTGACGAATACCAATGGAGTTTGTTTTGTGTAATTAGTTCAGCAGAAGGAGACGACAGTTTTGTTAACCTTCCAAAGGATAACCCTTTTACAAGTTAAAAGGTGAGTGTTACAGCATAACTTATTAATGCCATAAATGGTTTATTTGTTGACAATTTTTGTTTGGTTTATATAATTTAATGGGGTAGTTATATTATTTTTTTTTATTATTCAATGAGTATATCTAGTTAATGGTTTTCTTTCTTTCGTCATCGGAAAAATTGCTTACTTGGCAAGCACACTGACAATTTTAAGAGGAGACTTATGATTAATAATAATTATCAACTGTTTTATAAATTTTTGCGGACAGTAGTGATTGAACTAATAATAGATGACATAATATATGTTTCATCTATTGATTAATTTATATACAGGCTGCCGTCCAGCAAATACAGTAAAGGTTGATAGGAAAAGTCAAATCAAGCCAGCAATTAATTCGTTTTGTTTTCAAGTATGTGAATTAACCATTATTTAGAAATCTTTCTCACGGCGCACCATCTGTTTCTATTTTGGATACATATCTTGTTTATTACTAATATTTCTGTACGCTGCCGCTGTGAGGAAATCAATGTTTTTTTATTGTCATATAGTGTTAGTTGAAAAATATATTTCTTATTTTTATTTAGTATTTTATGTACGAATGTACGAAGCCACTAGGTATACGAGGGGTATCCGATATGGATATTACTGATGATTTTAGTATTAGTTATTTATTATTTTCTTTTTTCTGGGGTTTTTATCATTCTACAGCGAAAATGTGTACTGTATCAATTTTTCTTTTTTTTTGGGCGTGCATATTGCGATGGGAATTTTCATTTCACTTTTAATGGGAACTATTGGTCGCTTTAGGACATAGGTTGAAACTAAACGAAGCTCTTGTTAGCCAATGTCATTATTTTCATAACGAAAACAGTTTGTTTTATCATAATTAAATATTTTTCGTTTTGTAATGGAATGCAATTAAATATACGAGATATTCATTTTTGGGTTTTGATAAGTTTATAACTACGGGGGGTGTTCAGAAATTGGGATACTGTATATATTCTTATTCGAATTTGTTCCCCGTAGGGTTTTTTTTTCCCCCTCCCCCTTATATATATGGAATTTGGATACTGGATTCAAGGACTACCGATGTACTGGATAATTTAGCGTTACGGATGTTTCTGGAAATAAGAATGATGCATGGATTGGATTTATTGGACGTTTGAGCTGCAAATTACACCCTATAGAATGTATCCTGGGACTCAATTTAGTGAATTGCTTTTGGATTTGGGTAAACCTTATCTGCTGTAATTATTGGTTTCATTTTATGTAACAATATCTAAGAGAGTTTTCAACCTATTTGTAATTTTAATGGTACTTTTATATTATATGCGGTTGGAATTGATTCGGAAAATCTTAGCTGTAGTTTAGTACTTCACTATATTTTTATACATTTCGGCTTACGCATTGGATCCAACGCTACACGCCTTGACAAACTTTTTTTTTAATGTGGATAACTCGAGAGGGTTTTTCTCAATTGTGACTTTATCATATTTTGACGATTTGTTTATAGTAAGTTAGAGTATATTCTAATGTTAACTGTATTTACCTCAAGGTATATGTTGAAAATCGGCGTTCTCCACTAACATTTACGAACTCAGAGAATTGAAAATTTCGAGTCTTAGGGTAATAGAATATTATCTTATTCCAACTTTAATCTTAATACGTTTTTAACTTTCTTTTCGAATATTGGAGAACATATCGGGTTATTTTTAATAAGTTTTTCGTTGTCTCCATGAAATTTTTCAACATTACTCTATCTCATCACTAAACTACTACCAAATTGTCAACTACTCACTACACTTTGTATAATCAACAAAACAGCTAGAACAATTCAATATATGTACAAGTAATTGGAAAATTGGTTTGTTTTCTTTATTTCATTCCTTTTAAGTAGGTTTTTAGGAATGGGATGCCATCTTATTTGCGGTAAATCTACTTGGCGCCCTTTCACATCTAAATAATCTTGCAGTGCTGCTCACTTGCTTGGCGCGTAAGTGAATCCACACCGTCTACACATGAGTACTAGCCGCTGGCCACAGTCTGTCAATCTGAACAGCCTAATTCTGTGACCTAGTAGATATTATTGAGTTTTGGAGGTTACATCTTAAGGCATATAGCGCTTGCATCTATGTTAGAGTAATTTATTTAACCAAAACTTGCTTGTTTCTTGCAATTTGGTATGTGCAAAAAGCCGTGTCGCACCAACAAAAACTATTTCAATACCTCGTCTTGAACTCTGTGGAGCTGTTCTTCTATCCTAGCTTATGGAAAAAATAGTTACCATCTTCGAAAATAAGTTTCAATTTGAAGGTATCTACTTGTACACAGACTCCCAAATTACTTTGTGCTGGTTGCAATCTCATCCTTCTAGATGGTCTATATTTGTCTCCAATAGAGTATCGGAAGTACAAAAAATTACTTCAAATTATCACTGGCAATTTGTAAAATCATCTGACAATCCCGCAGATTTGATATCAAGAGGAATGACACCTAATGAAATTTTGGTTTCAAATTTGTGGTTTCACGGTCCGGCGTTTTTGAGTGGTCCCAATTTAGAACTAGAGGAATTTGATATGACAAAAATAACATTACATGATATTCCGGAGGAACGTAAGACTAAAACTGTTTTACTTGGTCATAAACTGGAGGATACATCTACCTTTTGGAATTCTGTTTTTGAAAGAAGCTCTTCTTATTCAAAATTACAACGAGTAATTGCCTTCGTTTTTCGCTTTGTTAAGAATTCAAAGGATAAATTAAAGGGATTTGTAGGCCCTCTTAAGGTTGAGGAGCTTGATAAATCCCAACAGTGTATTATTAAGGTGTTACAAAAATCAAATTTTTCGACTGCGATTCAAGCATTGAAATCCAATAAGACCATTTCGAACAAGGCCATTCTTCGATTATCACCGTTTCTCGATGACAATGAATAAATGAGGGTTGGAGGTCGTCTAGCCTACGCAAATCTGCTCTATGCACAAAAACATCCAGTACTACTTCCTTCAAAAAATTTGGTCGTATCATTGATGCAGAGCACCTTAGATTGGGTTAGTTGGTAATGTCAAATTTTCGATTAAGGTTTTGGCCTCTTGGAGGTCTGTTAGAGATAAAACGGATTATTCGCAATTGTGTAACTTGTTATCGTTTTAAAGGCCGATCAAGTCAACAGATCATATCAGATCTTCCTAGAGATCGAGTAACTCCATCCAGGACCTTTACAAAGGTCGGAGTTGACTTTGGTGGTCCTTTTTTGTGAAGTCTTCAATTTTAAGAAGAGCAACTTTAGTAAAGGCATACATTTCTGTTTTTGTGTGCATGGTTACAAAGGCAGTACACATTGAACTCGTTTCCAGTTTATCTACTGAAGCCTTTATACTAGCTTTAAAAAGATTTATATCCCGTCGCGGAGATCCATTGGTTATCTATAGCGATAATGCAACAAATTTTTTGAGTTCATGCAACCAATTAAAGGGAATTTCTTGGAGTTTTATTCCTCCCAGAAGCCCTCATTTTGGCGGATTATGGGAGGCATCCATAAAAAGCACAAAATATCATCTGTATAGAATTGTTGGCAATTCACATTTTACCTTTGAGGAGTTGTCTACTATTTTGTCACAAATAGAAGCGATTTTGAATTCCCGTCCTTTACAGGCGATTTCTTCTGATTCCAACGATTTGACTTGCCTGTCTCCTGGACATTTTTTAATAGGTGAAAGTCTAACAGCATTTTCCGAAAGGGACGTCGCCGAAATTCCGGAAAATCGACTCTCTACATTCAAACGATGCACTCAGGTCCATCAGTTATTTTGGAAACGATGGTCCAAAGAGTATTTAAACTTGTTGCAAGCCGAACAAAAATGGTTTAAACCTTATAAAAACTTAAAGGTAAATGACATGGTTTCATTAAAAGATGAAATTCGTCCATTAGAATGGCCTCTGGCACGGGTTATCGAAGTTATTCTGGTCAAGATAGGGTTATAATCGTTAAGATAAGGACAAGGCACGATCGATAACAAATGTATGCCCATTGATGTAACGATCAAGATTGATTGGAAAACTGTAATTTTGTATTAATTGTTAGCTTTAGAACTATTTAATTTGTATACCTATCTGTTGATTTTTTGTGTTAGTTAAAAGTAGGACTTTCAACCGGGGGGCAGGATGTTCTGATAACCAGAACAATATGAGAACGCACCCTTATTTTTGAGATAAAAAAAGATAGTGTGTAGTGAGTTTGACAATATACGTCAGATTGGTTTTTTCGCTATTGTTTTATCATTTTATTTGCGAGTTGTTAATTAAAATATAATTAATAAAGTAACGTATCATACAATACAGTCCATATTGATTTCACGTACCCTTCGTGTCCAAACACTTTGTATAGTCAGTTCTAAAATTGTATGGAAATGCCTAGAAAAACTTAATGAGCTAGGCTAGAACATCGTCATCCTATTGTGAATTATAAGATACACTGGAATAGAATAAAAGGTAACGAAATGGCAGATAAACTATCAAAAAGAGGTATAAACACACTTTTGTGGACCCGGTTTGTTTCTTGTATCAACACCAATATAATATTGGAATAAATAGATAAAAAACGAAATCTGACCATTGGAGAGATCTAGTCGGAGTAGCACAAATAAAAATACTCTTGGTGAACTACGACCAAATGTAGTTTTTTTAATAAACTTATCACTACCACTATTCCAGGCTTGCTATGTCAATGCTCAAGAAGTGTGAATAAATATTGCCATTGTTTAGTAGTAACAAACACCATGTCTTGTTATGCCAGTACCTCTATAAGAACCAATTAAATCTTCAAATCCAGATCAGATTTTGCATGTCGCTAGCTAGTCCCTCTGCAGACTGTTCCTGCCCATAAAAACATTTTCTATGGTTAGGGTATAGTAGTTTCTTCATCAAGGATAAAACTAATTCAAAAATGGGGGCACAAAAGTCAGCATGGAATATAGTTTCACGTGAACAAGTTTCGCGAGTACATTGCTTATCCCATTAACCTCTCGATGAGTTTATCTTTTATTTACGGCTTTTATCACAACCCCATTAATTCTAAATATTTGAAAATAAGGTAGTAATAAGAATATTTTCATGCACTAACCTGATCAGGAGTAGATACAAATGTTTTAGCCAATAGGCTGGAAATGAATTCGTGATGAACTTTAATAATATCTTCAAAACCATTAGCATTTTCTACAGCTTTAAGCAAAAATGAAAACTGTGCTTCAATAACGTCTACTTGAAGGTAATATTGAAGATTATTTACCAAAAACATTAAATTTTGACGTAGCGTCCAAACTCTTCTGTCGCTGAAATAAGAATTAAATTGAAGAAAAGATAGATTTTGTTGATTTAATAAACTTCTTGTCAATTCATTTGATCATTTGTAGTTCGATGTCTGTCAAGCCGGAAAAGTAGTTAATATAGTACTGCCAATACCACAAGTGTTAAATGTGTGCTCTGATTCATTTGAGCACCAAAAGATATAGAGATTTGTTTATAACAACTCTGTTTTTCTCAAAAGGACATTTTGATGCCATGATTGTTCCCGGACATTCTGATTTGCATACCGCACTCTAACCTCTTTTACAGCGTTGTCACTTGAAATTAACAAGATAAAATGTACATTTTCCCTGATTATTTATTAATTACTCTTATCTTACGCAAGTTCACTTCATAAGTAACTAAAATGTTTAAGAGAATTTTGGCCTTCCCGTTTAAATTGTCCCCTGAATGGTACTTTTTGTGAAGTAAAATGAAATCATAATTTTCAATGTTCTGTTTTTGTAGTTTAGTCGTCGCAGCTATGGTCATTAGCCTTTTCGCTGCTGTCCGTACTTAATTGTAAGGCACAAAACGTTTACATGCCTGAAAATTCGATTTAAAGTAAAATGGAGTATTTTTTCAATTATTTTTTTTATATTTTTAAATCTTGATTAATCATTTTCAAGAATTCTATAACCTTCTGATTGATAGGTGTAGAAATACAGGTGTTCAGATCATTTTCCAATCCGATTATTTGACGACCTCCAATAAAAAGTAAAGTAATAAATGACCAACTGATAATTGATTTCCACACTCACAAATTGGTGGGTTTTGTCCTAGAAAAAGGTATGATGATGTTAAGTGTGAGTGACTTAGGCGAAGTCTTGATAGTACGACCTGCTCTAAAAATTTGTGAAAATTTAAGGTGTTAAAATTAAGAAAGTTGTTATATAGAAAGGAGTAACATTGGTGACAGCGGAGGAATTTGAGAAATATTAGCTCTACTATCTATTTATGGTAAATACTAAATCCACTGCTACTAAAGATAGACAAGGAGACAAGGCTACTAAAGATAGAAGAAAAGACGCAGAAAGGAGGAAGAAGAGAAGGAAAGACGTAGAAAGGAGGAAGGAGAGAAGGAAAGACACAGAAAGGGGGAAGAAGAGAAGTATGGACGTAGAAAAGAGGAAGAAGAGGAGAAAAGACGTGAGAAGAAGGAAATACAGAAGGAGAGGCGTAGACAAGCAGATGTAGATATTATGGACGGCCTAACACAAATTCAGGAAACATTAAAGCTGGAGGCTCGTCCTCTTCTGTAACCGAATCTGGCCCAATTCAAAGTACAGTTTCTCAAAGCCACTCAAGCAATACCCTGAAACCACACATATTTGATGGCCAAACGGCATGGGAAATATATCGACACCGATTTGAAGCTGCGGCCAGAGCCAATAGTTGGACTGAGACACAGATTCATTAATAGTGTCCTTTCGTGGGCAGGCAAACAGAAAGATGAAACAAATACCTGATGGTTGTAAGGATTATTTTTCCAAATGGCCCGAAATAGCACCTCTTCCTAATCAAGAAGCGGCGACAGCAGCAGAGGCTTTTATAACCAACGTTATTGCGAGACACGGAGTCCCTCTGGAATTGCATTCTGATCAAGGACGAAATTTTTAATCCATATTATGGCAGGAATTGATGAAGACATGAGACATTGACAAAACACGCGCTACGCCCTCAGTCCAATGGTAGAAGGACATCATAGAACTATTTGCCAATATCTTTCAATGTTCGTCTCTGAAAACCAAAAGCTTCCCCATGATCTTCTTTTTGTAAGACTTCCATTTTGAAGAAGTAGAAGAAAGTACACCTCCTATGTACAAAGAATGCTTGAAAGAAAAATTGGAAATGGTACACAAGTTTGCTTGTAAACGTTTGAAGCTCTTCATAGATAGGGTGAAGGATAGACTCGACGTGAATACTATAAACACAAGATCCTCGGGAAGTGACCCCGTATGGCTGTTCAATCACAAGCGCAGAAAAGGGTTGTGCCAAAAACTGCAACGAAACTGGGAAGGCCCCTACACCGTTCTCAAGAAAATCAACGACCTGTTGGCTTCAACCAGACCCCAGCAGTCAGATTATTCGGGACGAATAACTAGAAAAGAGGGAACAATGTTAAGTCGGACCTGTACTGATGATATGTAGAGGTCCATAAAGAAAAAGAAGAAGACATATATCTGGAATTATCTAGAGCTGTCAAGTCTAGAAAGGCCATCAAAAAGGCGAGAACTGTCTGGAACAGATGAAAAGTATAAAAACCGAGATAGTTGACATTATTTTTATTGAATTGTGAAGTTAAAGTTGTTAAAATAAAGAAAACTGGTATATAGAAAGGAGTAACAATATAAAATACAAAGTAAGGCATTTAAAATTACTGAGAAAATACTGTACTTGAGTTTTGGCTCACCATATATTTGATTAAATAAATTGTATTTGCAAAACCATTCGTGTTTGTAAGTTTTGATGATCAAAAAGCTTTGGATTGAATAGATTGTTATTCTTATACTCATATACAATTTATACAGAGCTTGTTACAGTTTTGACAGAAAATTACCCTGTATATCAGATCACAATCTTAAATTGTTGTAATGGGGAAGTGAAGCAGATTTCAGATTTAAAGCAAAATACAAGATATTTCATTTAAAAACAAAACATGACTTTGATCCAACACCAAATTATGGAACATCCTGTAACATTGTAACTCATTTTGAAATATGAAACTTGAAATTATGTAGAATTTTTATAATTATCTTTTTTGGTGTCTTTCATGACATGTGATAGATATTCGTATACAATAAAAGTAATACTGAACGCAAACTAGTAATTACTTTAATTGCTACTACATTATTTAACCCTACTACTCTCTAACGGTTACTTACATTCTTTTTTTCCTTGAAACTTGTTCTGCCCATAATTTGTGTAAATCAATTTGAGTCTTGCGCAATCTCAATAAATAACAAAATAGCTTATTATATAATTCCATAACTTTAGGATGAAATACAATGTGAAGCGGCCAGTCAATATCAAAATTCATTTGTAATCTAGACCATGGATTTGTACCTGAAACGAACACTGATTATTATATGGGGTCTTATTTACTACGAACTTGCAAAAGATTTTGTGGAAACCAGCTTAGTTATGGTAGGCCTGATAATAGCCTGCAGAGAACCACATAGATTTTAGAGTAACGATCACCAAATGGTAGGAAAATAAATACTTTTTTGCGTGCCAAAGTGGCGAAAGTATATCTGAAAATCTAAGGAAGGGGTTAAATAATATGGCCTACTGTTTGATTGTACGAGTGGCGCATGTCAGTATACATCAAGTATTTAATCGTTGTGCATCAACATATTGATTTCATTTCCAAATTTTTGCACATTCGTCAGTATTATTGCATAACCGTTTATGTAATACAAAGCGAGATGCAATATTGACATGTTATTTGAAGTTTTCGCCATTATTGACCTGAATAGCGTTATATATTTTGAGATCACTTCGTCGACAGGAGAAGAATCGCCAGTTTTACAGTAAGTATATATTCATTTTGTTCATAAAAAGTGGTTTATTCAATTCTTCGCTTATCGCCTTCGACATTTTTTAATAGACTTACGCCACTATTATAGAGCATTAGGTTTGATCATTTTTATATAGTATAAAACATCATTTTATTCATATTTTCAGCCTCTCAATTAGACTGTCAGCTTCAATATAGCAAGTACAAAAATGAATAGTCGGATGGAGAAAATGTTTGCTCTCGATATACCCATTGCGTAAGTTATTACTTCCTTATGGGTGCATCAGTAACATTTCAATATCCACATACGATTCTTACATTCCAGGCATCCACATAAAAACCCTCTGAAAACACTGCTCAGTAAGCTTGTGCTTCAACGTTACCCTCTTCATCAGTATACATGGATGTAAATGGAACAAAAAACCCACGCAAACCTTATCACGTTTTATTTAATTACACATTATATTGTATGAAATATTAATTTTATTAGGAAACACGATAAGGTACGGTCAACCTAGGCCGGATCTTAGACCATCTCTAAAATTATCGGGGAGTGAGACAAGTAGTATTGTTAGTGGACTGTATGATTGTTGGAAGGTGGTTGTTGACATCTGACTCGAACTACCTTGTCTACACTGACCACGAAAGGGTAAAGTAACTACGAAGATGTCAATAATAGCCAGTTTATTTTCAATAGATCTTTAATGAATTAAATTCTAAAGATCTTAACAGCAACAAAAAAAAGGAACATGTGAAATTGTAGCGATATAATTGTTGAAACCACTACTTGACAACACTGCCAGATTATAGTTTCGCGCTTAAAATGCACTAATTGATATGCGAACAATTAGGTATTGTAAGGTAAAAAAAACACTATTCTTTACAAGAGTAGGTAGTATACAAACAAATGTTATACACTTAAGTATTTGAGAATTGGAGAATTAATAACAGAACTATAATGTAAGCAATTAACGGTAGTGAAGAGAGATGGACGTACCGGCTTTTTTCCTAAAGAACACGGCACCAACAAACGTGTTGGGTGATAATTGGATTGGAATACTAGGCACCAGTTACATACTACTTCACACACACACACTATAAACACTTTGAAATCCCATAGATTCCAACGTGGGGTTGTTTGTCAGAAAAGACTGTGAGCAGTCATGTGCAGACGCAGCAGTGGTGCTTTCCACAAAGTCTGAATGCTACTGAACTGTAAACTGGGTTCGCGCGCGCCGAGACTCGCTGTTGGTCTGGATGCGTCACCGACTGCGCAGGTTTCAGGGTGGATGTACAGGGTGTCCATAAATTGTATTCGGCACAGTTGGAATTACACGGCAAATTCCAACATTCTGCCCACGCGACAAATTGAAAGGCATCTCTATGAGAGCAATCACCACTTCAAGGTCATTACTCAACCCAAAAAAAGACTAATCCTTGTTTGTTAACTTGAGTTTAAACAAAAAGTAAAGCGAATAAATTTTAAAAAAATTATACAAGCAATATAAAAGATTTGTGTGTTAACACGTGTAAAGTCGTTGGATGCATTTACGCAGTATTATCTACCTGTGGGGCAAAAGGGAGAGGGCACAATTTGGCAATGGGTCTAGTCACCTCACCGTCCTGAGTTCTAAGACGGGCTACCCGCACCTTACCATCCTTGCCTTTGATTACTTCAACAATACGTGCTAGGGGCAACTTGAAGGGGGCTGTATCTTCACCTTTAATTAGTACCACCTGATCAACTTCTAGGTTGGCTGAGGGACGTGACCATTTGGGTCTTTGCTGCAATCTGTGGAGGTAGTCTACCGTCCACCGTTTCCAAAACCCTTGCTGCATTTTGGAGCAGATTTTCCAAAATGATAGCTTGTTCTCTGGGATTTGAGTTACATCTTTTTCAGGGAATGCGGTTAAAGGGGCTCCTATTAAAAAATGCCCTGGCGTAAGCGATTGAAGATCCGAGGGGTCGTTGGAAAGGGCACACAAGGGCCTGGAGTTCAAAATTGCCTCCACTTGTGCCAGAATCGTGAAAAACTCTTCGTAAGTGACTCGAGTGTCACCTAAAATTCGTACAAGGTGATATTTTGTGCTTTTCACCGCAGCCTCCCACAGCCCTCCCCAATGGGGTGAGCGCGGGGGTATGAAATTCCATTCAGTTTCATTTTTCGACAAAAACTCACGAATTCTATCGTAGTTACCTTGAGACTGAAAAAAATCATAAATTTGTGCCATTGTCACTGAAAATTCGAGTGGGGTTTCCACGTCTGGAAATAAATCTTTTTAGGGTGGCTAAAAAGGCTTCGGAGGATAAGCCAGTTACAAATTCGAGGTGCACCGCGTTGGTGACCATACAAATGAAAAGAGCCACATAACCTTTAATAAGTGGGGATTTACGCAACCTAGAAGATTTTATTAGGAAGGGTCCTGCAAAGTCCACGCCAACTTTCTGGAAGGGACGAGCTGCGCACGCGACCTTAGGGAGATCCGACATGATTTGTTCAGCTACTACTGCTTTAAAGCGATGACAAGTAACACAAGAGTGTATTATACGTTTAACTTCCCTGAGTCCATTTAACGGCCAAAATCGTAATCTGAAATTCGAGAGTGTATTTTGTGCGCCTGCGAGGCCCAACCTAACATGCTCTTGACGAAGCATGAGTGAAACCACATGCGTCTGAGAGGGGAGCAAAATAGGGTATTTGTATGCTTCGGGAATGTCTGCGTATGTGAGCCTACCTCCTACACGCAGAAAACCACACTTATCACCAAAGGTTTAAAAGAAAGAATTTTACTATTCTTCAGGGAACGATCTGTCAAAAGGGTATTTATTTCAGAGAAATGTTCATTTTGAATGACTTTAATTATGAAATCTAGCGAAGAGGACAGCTCGGATACCGAGAGCGGTCCGATTCTTCTGTCGGAATTTTTTAAATTGTGGGTAAAGCGCAATAAGTACGCCACTGTTCTTTGTAATTTTGGGAAATTGGAAAATTTCGAAAAAAGAGGTGACCAAAAGTTCATTTGTTGTGTATTTAGAGTGAGAGCAATTTTCTTTTCTTCTGGGGGGTGGGTTACAACGTTGGGGGTAGCTTCAAAAAGAGATAAATTCAAATTAGGGTTTCGTAAAAATTCTGGCCCATGAAACCATGTGTCCCAGACTTTGCAGTTGAATATTCCTCTAGACAAGGGATCTGCCGCATTGTTCTGAAAGGAAATGTGACGCCACTGGAATTCTTGAGATAGAGAATGTATTAGGGATACGCGATTGGACACGAACGTGGTCCACCTACTTGAAGGGCTTCCGATCCAACAAAGAGCAATCGAGGAGTCGGTCCAAAGGTTGAAAGAATTGAACTAAATTTTGTTTTCAAAAATTTGAGAAATCTTCACAACTAATTTTGAGAGTAGAAGCATGGCACAAAGTTCTAATCGGGGTATTGTGATAGTTTTCTTAAGAGGGGCCACACGAGACTTTGCCGAGACGAGTGAGCAAGAAATAGTGTAATCTGAATATTGAACCCTCAGATATACAACAGCTCCGTACGCCAATGTGCTCGCGTCTGCGAAACCGTGTAACTCAATGTTAGAGATTTCTTTGCTTAAGAACAAATTCCTAGAGATTGACAAATTTTTTAATTGCAATAAATTTTTTACAAATTCTTGCCACAGTTCCAAAAGAGTTACATCTAGTATTTGCATATCCCAGTCAAGATGGGACATCCAAATTTTCTGCATCAGAACCTTACCTGCTACAATGATAGGGTTGACCAAACCTAATGGGTCGAAACATGAACTAATTACTGATAGAACCTTTCTTTTCGTAAGGGGGTGTATGTCTAACTGTGAGGGTACTGAAATTCTAAACTCATCAAGCGAGGGGTTCCACTTAAGACCTAAAATTTTGCATGCGGATTCATTTAAATTCAAATCTTTTTCCGATGTATTGGTATGAGCTATATCTTGCAAGAATTCTGTAGAGTTGGACTGCCATTTGTGCAATTCGAAACGAGTTATTTAAAGCTGTGTTGAGCTGCAGGTAAAGATTTTTCAGGTCGGAAAGGGTTTGTGCACCCGAAAGAATATCATCAATATAAGTTTGAGCTAATAAGGCTTCAGAGTCCAAAGAGAGATCAGTATTTTTGTCGGCGATATCTTTGATGACCCGACAAGCTAAAAAAGGGGCGAAGGTTTGCCCAAAAGAAACCGTTTGCAATTCGATGCACTGAAGAGACTCTTGTGGAGAATTTCTCCACAACACATTCTGCAAAAAATTTTGATTGGGGTTCGTTTTGATCTGGCGAAACATTTGTCTGATGTCTGCAGTTAAAACATATCGAGGGACTCGAAAACGACACAAAATGTCATATAGAACAGGTTGTACCGTGTAGCCTTTGTACGATACACAGTTTAGAGAAAGTGATGACGATGTCTTGCACGAGAAATCGAATACCACCCGTATTTTGGTGGTTGCGCTGTCAGGACGGACAACGCAGAGATGGGGAACAAAATATTTATGAAACTCTTGTCGACTTGACGGCGACGGTACTGTCCCTCGGGCAGGATCTAGAGTAGGGGTATGTGTGAGAGCTAAGGGTGTCACTTGGGCATGACCTAAAGAAATATATTCATCAATAAAACGTTTGTATTCTGTAAACAATTCAGGGTTGCTGTGGAGCCTTTTTTCTAATGAGAGAAATCTTCGTTGCGCAGTGATAAAGGAGTCGCCTAACTTTGTAAATTCATGTGGGGTGCGCAGGGGTATGTCTACCTGATAGGTACCGTTTTTCAAAATCTTGGTGGTAGATAAGAAGAGATTTTCGACGTAATCGTCTTCGGGTAAGAGTGAGGAGTGCTCTGAATCAGAAGTTTCCTCCTGATTCCAAAATTTGATTAAAAGCGAGTCTAGAGTTGGTGGTTTATTTAGTCATAAACCGTCTGCAGAGCCGCTACAAGACTCTGTTGAGCAAAAACAGTGTGATTGCGCAATGGTTTGTTTTTCATTTTGTTGCGCATACGACGGTATTTGCCCTGCAATTGCCCATCCCAAATGACTATTGAAGAGAGCAGGAATACCTTTACCTAGATGCAAGGAACCATGCGTAAGTAACGCATAAAATAAATCTGCCCCCACTAAAATCTCCGGTAGAGAGGGAGTGGAAATGGATGGATCTGCGAGCAGATTCAAAATTTCTTGGGGTATTTTCAACATACTGGGATTAATAGGAATCTGAGGAATTCGTTTCGTTATATTTTCCAACACAGAGCAAGAAAGAGAAAAACATTTGTCAGGGTTTACTTTCGAGTGAACAATCAAATTTGTATATTCCTTTGACACAACGGAATCTTGCGCTGCTATGCCTGAAATGTGCAAATTTTGTTTCTTGGTAGCCAAATTTAAACGTTGAACACAATCGCGAGAAATAAAGCTGCTCTGGGAGCCAGAATCCAAAATGGCTTTAGCTACACAAGGGTTGCCATCAGAGTCGTAGATTACAACTTGAGCAGTGGCTAATAGCGTATACGAGCTATTGTTTGAAAGGGCGTTCAAGCTTGCGCAGTGGGAGAATCATGATTTGAGGAGTGAGGACGGGAAGGACTAGGGGTTAACCGATTGTGGTGAGGATTCGGAGCGTTCCTAGTTCTAGAGAAATTCGAATACCGATTTTGTTGACCAGTATCTCTATTGAATTGAGTAATGCCTCTATTAGAATTTGCATTGGTTTGCGAAACCGGCCGATCATTGTTAGGGCGCGAATCTAAATGCAATAAACTATGATGTTTACCTTGACATGCGCTGCAACGATGCGCAGAAGGGCAATCGGTAACTACGTGATTTTTTCCTAAGCAATTGAAGCAAAAGGATTTACTTTTTATAAATCTGTGCCTCTCGTGAGGAGAGAGACTACCGAATGTAGAACAAGAATAAATTCGATGTGATTGCTGACAATAAGCACAACTATTCCTCAGGTTTGGTGAACCTGGAGGAGGAGCCCGTCGGTTAGACTCAGTATTAGCATGTAAATTTACTCGAGAATGGGGTCCAACAGTATTTTTCTTATCCTGAAAAGCAGGTTTGTGATCCTGCAGCGCATCAAAACTAGATAAGTTTTCCAAAATAATGCTCCTTCGTTCGGTGAAGGTGATAAAATCTTTAAGAGTAGGGATATCGTTATTAATTCTCTCTTCGTCGAACATGTTACGAGATAGAGGGTCCAATTTTCTTTCAAACATGAAAACTATAAGTGCTTCAGTAAGTACTTTTTCACTGATACCTAAATTATTTAGACACTCTAGCTCCTTAGTAAGAGAATTCGTCAAATCCCTCAAATTTGAAGCGTTGGCTTTGACTATATTGGGGCAGCTGAACAGATTAGCTAAATGCTCATTAACAACAATAGATCTATTTTCAAATCTTTTTTTTAGTGTATTTATAGCTACCTCATAATTTGAATCAATTACTTTTAAATTTTGTATTAGCTGAAGAGCTGAGCCTTTGAGCAAAGTGCGCAAGTAATACAATTTTTCAGCTTTTCTTAATTTTGGACTTGAACCTATTAAGGCTTCAAATATATCATAAAAAGAAGCAAAATCCGAAGGCTTAGCTCCATCGAAATTGGGTATTTTAATTTCTGGCAATTTAACATTAGATTTGTCACCAGACAAAGGGCCTGAAACATTGGCAGCGCTGGAGGAAGTAATGGGACCGGTGATATTTTGGATACAATCTTTGTAATCTGCAAGAGTGTCGTAAAACTTTGCCTCAAACACTGCTCTGTCTTCACTGTCAATAAAAGCGGGGTTGGATGAGATTAAATCTTCAATTTGGTCCTGCGCATTAGTATAATTATCTAAAACTTCATAAAGTGTTTTTACCCTTGTTTCGAGTTCAGATACTCGCTTAACGGTAGCAAAATTACCTGTAATCCAATCAGATAACCTGTTCAACTGACCCACGCACGAGTTACGTTTTTTAATCGAATCAGCAAATTGTTTTGCAGCCATTGTTACAAATAATATAATCTTCTATAAAACATAAATATATGATAACCTAAAGGGAGCACAATAATAAAATGTACATGATACGCCACTGAACTTCTTTTACTAGTCCATATGGTGATAAAAGGCTCAATAACTTATTCCAATAAAAATCAATAAACATTGACCAACAAATTAAATGTGAAATAAATTCTCCCAAATACCTATTATAAAAAAAAATCGATAAACATTACCTAAATAAACACACAATATGGGTCAAAACAAATTAGCAAAATCATCCGACGAATGCTTTTCAAAAGTAAGATAGTAAACAACACGTGTACAAATTTTATTGTCATTAGAAACTTGAAATCATAAAAAACTGAGCAAAAAAAACCTTACTGACTTTCCGTGGAACTTGAAAGAATTGTGGCGGCATTCAAGTGAGCTATATGCATGAGCCAGCGCTGTAGAGAAGGATGATAAAAGCTTAACGTCTGTTAAGCCTCAGGTGTACTGCAGCTGCAACGAACGAGGAGTTGGTCTCTCTGCGCTGTTGCCACGTCGCTGCGACTTCTTAGCGATAGGGAAATGTGAAATTTGTTGGTTTTCCAACACCAAATGATCTTCTAATACGATGATTTTACGAAAGTTCCGTTGCGCGCACTCACAGGGTTTTAACGGAACGCACATTGTTAAAGGCGAAAAACGAGAACACTTGAGAAAAAACCGATCACGTGATAACCGGAAAGTTGGAGAAAGCACTTGAAAAGGGGAAAGTTCACATCCTTAGGATCACATCCGGCTCGTTGAGGACCATGTCGGGGAGTGAAACAAGTAGTATTTGTTAGTGGACTGTATGATTGTTGGAAGGTGGTTGTTGACATCTAACTCGAACTACCTTGTCTACACTGACCACGAAAGGGTAAACTAACTACGAAGATGTCAATAATAGCCAGTTTATTTTCAATAGATCTTTAATGAATTAAAGGAACATGTGAAATTGTAGCGCTATAATTGTTGAAACCACTACTTGACAACATTGCCAGATTATAGTTTCGCGCTTAAAATGCACTAATTGATATGCGAACAATTAGGTATTGTAAGGTAAAAAAAACAGTATTCTTTACAAGAGTAGGTAGTATACAAACAAATGTTATACACTTGAGTATTTGAGAATTGGAGAATTAATAACAGAACTATAATGTAAGCAATTAACGGTAGTGAAGAGAGATGGACGTACCGGCTTTTTTCCTAAAGAACACGGCACCAACAAACGTGTTGGGTGATAATTGGATTGGAATACTAGGCACCAGTTACATACTATTTCACACACACACTATAAACACTTTGAAATCCCATAGATTCCAACGTGGGGTTGTTTGTCAGAAAAGACTGTGAGCAGTCATGTGCAGACGCAGCAGTGGTGCTTTCCACAAAGTCTAAATGCTACTGAAGTCTGAACCACAGAGTACATAAAAGACAGAGAATCGACTCGTTATGGAGGGGGTAAGTACGCGCATTCCGTTTCACGCATCTCAAGCATCCATGTTCTAAATCTAGTCAGTAGCGTTACTTGTGATTGAAACGTTTCGATATCTAATTAGTGTGTATTCTGGCAGTGGCGGCGTGTTATTTGTGAATTACGTTTATATATTTCGATCTTTATTATTTTTATACCTCCTTCGATTGCAATTCTTATTTATTTAGTTGTTTTCTGTGTTCGTATGTATAATTAGTTTTCGACATCGCGATAAAAAATGAACCAATATAAAACTGGTATTGTTTGTGCGGCAAGAGACTGTCCAAATAAATCATATAATTGCAAATTAAGTTTTTTTTCTTTTCCAAAGGATCATAAAAGGTGAGTAGAGAATCATAACTTGTTTATGATGAGTGATGACTATCTTTCTATAAAAATAACTAATTAAGTATACATATTTTAGGGCAGAAATGTGGTTAATGGCATGTGGTAGGGAAGATCTTCGTGACAAAATGGATAAACCGTCTAGTTACAGATTATGCGCAATACATTTTGAGGAAAAAATGTTTCTCAATGATTTGGAAAAATCAATAATAACATATACCTAGTGTAAAAAAAGGCTAATATCGTATTGGAATTTACTCCAACATATTATTTTGTTTGATATCATATTAATTTATTCTCATTTTAATTTTAATTGATTCCCCTTTTCTACGCATCTGACTTTATTAGCTTGATCAATTATTGTACTTTTGCTCTTCAGCCATTATCCCTTGTTAAACAATAATTGCTTTATAAACAAGTCGCCATGGCAACCAAATATGCCACGGAAATATATTACGTTCCTCACTCGTAATGTAACTATTTCGACACTATCATGTCAGTTTTCGATATGTTTATTTTCAACTATTCCGAGAAATTATCAAATTTGCGAACTAAAAAATATGCAGAAAAACGATTTCTAAATAGTGGTTTTAAAAAAAGTATAATTTACATCAGTCATGTATTATAAATATGTCACATTATCATATAAACAATAAAATTTATTGAATTCTTTATAATCCAATCTTTTTTTAACCCATACTAGGTACCTATACTTTTATCGGCATGAGCATGAATTATGTAATCTAAGTTTACCCCATATACGCACCTGATATTTTTAGATGCATATTTGACTTTTTCTAGTACCTTTCAAAACTGGATAGACAATTAAAAATTTGTGGAACTACTACATTAACGCTATTTCAATTTCTTAAGTACGGATCTTCCTCGCTCTAACTAAATTATCTAAATACTGTCCTGGTTTCTAGATTTTTAACATGGCTGCCGCTGTCTTACACAGATCCATTGCATTAGCGACGAGAAGATACTCTGTCTTTATATGTACTCTGTGTCTGAACTGTAAACTGGGTTCGCGCGCGCCGAGACTCGCTGTTGGTCTGGATGCGTCACCGACTGCGCAGGTTTCAGGGTGGATGTACAGGGTGTCCATAAATTGTATTCGGCACAGTTAGAATTACACGGCAAATTCCAACAAAAATACTACCTTCTAATATACTTACGGGTAATTTCAGAATTAGATGTCAACTCAAATTTCAGGTATGTTTTACCATTATCTCCGTATATCTTTCGGGCAGTCTCTAGAAAAATAAAATTGAGATTTTGAACTACCAAATCTGATGAAGTATCTTTTAGGTGATCTTCGGCAACTCTTATGAATTGTTGGAATAATTCTCCTCTTCCTAACGCATAATATTCTCTTATTAAGTGTAAATGCTCTACTAGGTTCCCTTCTTCTAACATGATAGACCAGAGATACTAAAAAATGATAGTGTAATAAAAAGTAATAATTATTGTAAATGTGGCAATGTATTGAACTAATGATAAGATTGGTAGATCACCAATGCATGTGAAAATCTACTCAAACGATCGTAATGAAATTGTGAACACGCTGCTGGTCAGTTGCCGACCTGACTGATATAAACCGTATCTAGTGAAAGGTAGTTGATGAGGTATATGCACTAGATCTGGAGGCTTACCTTAACCAGCTGAACAAGTGGAAGGAGACCACAATAAAAGATCGATGCAGTCGACGTAGAACAGCACCCTTCTTTGAGATAGGGAGATTAACACTCTGCCTAAAGGAGAAAAATCCAAAACTTTGGAGCTTGTAGCTACGTTCAAAGTACTGGAGGGCAGTGCTCAAACAGCCAAGGCTCAACATGAGGAGCAACCTTCCGAAAGTGGAGTCAGCATACTCTTAAGGACACCTGTCCAAGAGATAGCTTTATCCATGGAGGAGGGAGAGACCCCAGAGCAAGAGCAGACAGAAAAATATAAGTGTCCTGCAAGCCAATCTTCAGCATGCAAAAGCTACCTCGACACCGCCGGTTAGGAGATTGGATCAAGAAGGCATCCTGTAGCAGCACTGACGGATGGGTGAGAAGATTATTGACCTATCCACTAAACAAGGTAAAGTACTACTATTATATTCAGGAAAGGCCACAAAACCTAGAGCATGTATAATTCACAGTAATAGGATAGATTGTACACTGATTCCTGTGCTCTGCACTAATGATATAGGTAAGCTAATACCCACGGAAGGAGAGAAGAGACTGGTTGTATGGGCCGCCTACGTCCCATGTCACGAGGCTGAAGGTTCACACATATAATAAGGCCTATTTATAAATCCAGGACTGCGTAACACTATTTTGAGTATTTTCTTTATTGTTTGTGTGTGAATTTTGGACTTTTTTGTCTTATTAGTGGCGGAATTGGTAACCCACGATTATTTACCTTAGCTAAATTTGTGTCAACCAAAAGAAAAATAATATTATAAACGATATTTTTTGGAAATAGTATTCGAAATTCTTCCGAGTTATAAAATTCTATAGGATTTTCTGCATCCAGTATGTATTTTTTTGGAATCCTATCATTTGGCATATTTTCCTCCACATAATCAAGAAATTCCAAAAAATCCTTTTGTTTTCTATCATTCATTTTCACTAATCACTATTCAAATTTTTATTCTATTACAAACACAATCTAACCACAAATAACAAGGCAAATGTCAAAAACGGCGTCTCAAGACAGGTCGCAGGCTGTCTTGAGCAAGGCTCCACTCGCACATGCGCAGTTGCAGCTTTTCTCAAGCTGTGGGTCTCGAGATTCGACTATGAAATACGTTCTCATGTAATGCGTTCTCAAGCTCGAGCTCCGGCGCAAGTCTCGACTATAAATACGGGCATAAGATCTTCGAAGCCAGTCTGGCATGGGGATACATACCGAAAGTTTTGCAAAAGGTTCAAGTCATTTACATACAAAGCCATACTGTCGAAAAAAAGCCTATCATCTTTTCTACTGAAAACGTTAGATGTGTTAAAGGATAAACCCACAAGCAATCGTCAATATACCTGTGAACCAGGCAAATCTACGGTTCTAGCGCTGGATGATCTGAATATGCTTATCTTAATATCAATAGAAGACAAAGAGATAGCGATGTCCACTTTCTTAGAAGAAAAAGACAGCACTACAAGATCTCAAGCCAGTAGCACTGGGAGGGGAGATAATTCCATTTGCCCAAGAAACAAAATAACAATGAGTACATTTTGATCAAAGGCTTTCATGGAACACTCACCTTCAAAAGATCACCATCGGCGATTCACCACATCGTTGAAGAAATTAAAAGGCAGGATAGGACATACCGTTCAGTTGCCATCTTCACCGATAGCGAAGCCGCCCTTGAGGCACTTGATCCCATAGATGTCAATTCTAAGATAGTATGGGATTGCATAGGTACTCTCTTCGGCATACCTAAGTTAATTGTTTTTTTTTCGCCTTACTATGTACAGATGAGCAAAAATCAATATATGGTATTGTGAGAAATACAATTTTTGGTCCATATTTTTTGTATGAAAATTCAACAACAGAATTGTATCTCAGTTTTTTACAAAATACATTAATTTCTTTCTAACCCAGCAGCTTTTCCCAAAATAGCAGATGAACTAGCAGAAAAAGGGGCTTAAACACCCTTTTGGAGGAAGGAACCCTTTTGCGGTATCATCTCCAAAGTAATATTGGAAAGATCAAGTAGGGTTTATAAATCAAAGATACAACATGTTGAGATCAAATGAATGCCTAATCAGAGTAAAACTGCACTAAAAGTTTTAACAGGGATCCTAATGGGACATTGTTGCCTGAATGGGCACCTGAAAGCTCAAAGTGGTGGAGGGAGAAGAATGTAGATTCTGTGGTATGGAAGAAGAAACCTTCATCCACATACTTGCGAATTGCACAGCAATTCAGAATCCTAGGGCACAGCACCTAAGAAATTATTGGATAGAAGAGGGACATTTACACAAGTTGAAGCCTGCAGGTATCCTAAAATTCCTCAGGGAAATAGGTCTAAAGGAGCTACTCGTCTCTAAGACTTTCCTCAGGAACTAACTAGAAGTAAGGGGCACAATATATCTTTTAGGTCTCAGTGAATGTCAGCCGAACATACATACAGGCCACATTGTTTTTGGATGATGAAGTAGTGCCCAATGCATCCATAACTTAATCATTCTAGTTTCGTGAAAATTTGATTTTCTATTTTCACTATTGCGACGAGTATCCAGCTTGGGTCTTTGGAAATAATCTTATTCTACTTGTTTTCAACATGAAACTTGATAGTGAAAACGACACCCACTCGAAAAAATGTAGCCTACATGTGGCATAGGCAAATTCGAGGTGAGCGTCAGATGGAAACCAAGAAAAACAGTTTGGAACAACTATAACACTTATCTGAAAGGAAACTTAGCACACATCTAGATGAGAGGAAGCGCTAAACACCATTTTGACTTGGAACATAAGCTAGAGGACTTGAACAATGCAATAATCGATACATATACCCTGGTGGGATAAGCATCTGGCAGAACTAAGAGCTCAAATCCGAGACCCCTTCAACTCACTGGAATTTGGCAGAGATACACCGAGGTGAGAAGCACCTTAACATAAAAGGAAATTAGAAAAGCTGAAATAAAAAGTGATGGAATAGAATAAGCTTTAGACAATACTGCACATAAGGCTGTTATGAGGAGTTATGCTATTAAATAGAAGAGGTGTATACAGCACAACATCCAAATAGAAGAGGTCTATACAGCACAACATCCAAATAGATGTCCGAACTGCTCACCACTAGAGTAGCAGAGACAAGGACGAGTAAAAACATTCTCTTCAAGAACAGTTCGATTCAAGCAGTAGGGATGCAACTGTCAGTCTGCCAGAATTAATATCTCAAACCCGGGGTTCCTTTAATAAAGCAAAACTCTCCTGGAAATGACAGAGATACATTTTCGCAAGACCTACTAAAAGGAAATTAAGAAATCTAAAAGAAAATTATGTCAAAACATAAACATGGCTATATTATAAAGTAAGGTCAAAACGGATATGGTTTTGAGAGAGCCTCATGTGTGACTCTTAATACGAGAGTAATTCATCTCGAAGATCACATCTGACTAAAAAGAGAAAGCACTACAATGCTAATGTAGTAGGGAAAGACCATGAACACATTTTCACCAGGAGCCGATAGGATTTTTTTGTTAAACAGTTTGCATTTTATTAGATGATGTGATTGTATTTTTTATTATTTTATTGCTGCTTATTAGATATATTCTTCCTTTTTTGTAATTTGTATCTAAAAGGATGATAAATAATTATGTTGACAAAATCACACCTTAAAACAAATATACTATTATAGGCTAAATATTGAATTATTCTTACTTTAGTTAATTTTACTCTACATTCTTCCATAGTTTTCTGAAATTCGGTATTATTAAATGGCTGAGATTCCAACATTTGTACTTTCCTATAATATTCAATATCCTGTCCTTCCCATATATTTTTAATTTGGTAGTTTTCATCGCCACTCTTTCTTGGATCATTTCTAATTATCCATACTATTCTCCCCATAAAAAGTATGCTCTCGGCCAGATCTTCGCTGATAAATAGAGGAACTGTTTCCCAATTTATAAAAAATTTTCTAACTATAGGTGGTCTACGAATTTTGCGTTTCTAAAAACAACAAAATAATTAGTAGGGCAAGCATTTTGTTTGAAAATAATCAGGGTATCAATACCGTGTTGAGCAGAAATGGTGTGTCGTTTCCAGTACCACAAACCATCTCTTATTTGAGATTAAAAAATCGTGTAGATAGGAAGATATTAAGCTACAGTGCCAGCCCTGGCCTTTGATCAGTCAGATCAGTGTAAAGCGAGGTTGTTTTTCAGCGTTATTTACTCGGCGCTTTCACTTCACATTTTTTGCTGAAAATAATTGTTCTTAGCTTTTGATTTTTTGCTGAAAATTGTTTTTCGCATTATATTTTTTTTGGCGACCCTTGCTACCTGGCGCCTAGAACAACAACTCTATAGCTGTTTAGTGGAAACATTGTCTAAAAAAAGAAATAGTCTAACAACCATACGGACTAAAAATTTAACAGTTTTTCGTAATTTTGGACTAAACGTATAGATGGCGTATTGTGAAAGCTGGACTAAACGTTCAGATGGCGCTGAATGAAATATTCAACTTCGAATTAGGGAAGATGTCTGTTTATTTTAAGTGATTATGTTACTAAACGCTAGATGTTACTGAAAACACTTCGTATTTGTGAGTCTATTTCCCAAATAAATCTACCTGCAGTACAAAAGAATGTTTTTGAAGGTCATTTGAAATAAGGGTGAAAATGTTATCTGTGGAGTGTATTTTGCTTGCATTTATCAAGCAGATCCTTATTCTTGTTTTAATTGCGTGGATTGTTTTCATATCTTTCTTGAATTTTGGTTAATTTTGCTATTATTCCACTTATTATAAATAATGGTTGTTCTAAAACAAGCATCGTATTGAAATTATTGTTTTTACCAGAGAATTTGTACCTACCTATTTACAAAATTCATAACAAATTCCTTTTCCGAAAACCCGATAGTTATACAAGGAGTTCTTTCCGGGTCTATTAGGAATTCTTCTCGGTGATAACGATTATAGGTATACAGAATGTTTTCAAATTACTTCCAAACTAGTAATGGTTAGAATAGGTAACAGGAACCTAATTTGTGAAACAGCAATGCATCTAAAATATTGAGAGAAGATTATTGTTGAAAATACTTTTCCAAACTTCTGATTTCATTAACAAAAGAATTAATGACAATAAAAAATAAGATGGTTACAAACTTAAATAATATCCAATTCGAACAATTTGTTTTAAAAAGCAGCCAACAAATTACAAGGGATTAAAAAAATTTTGTCCATTTACATTTATACATAATCTGCAACGTTTTCTCATTGAAAGCATACCTTGGAAAGACTGGAGCTGCCTTAGTGAAAAACTGTTTGAATTGGATGTTATTTAACTTTGTACCTATCTTATTTTTTATTGTCATCAATTCTTTTGTTAATAAAATCCCAAAAGTTTGGAAAATTAATGTCAACAATCTTCTCTCAATGTTTTAGATGCATTGCTGTTTCACAAATTAGGTCCTGTTACCTATTCTAGCCATTAACACTATGGTAGTTATTGAAATTAATTGAAATTTTTTTTTTTCATTTCATTATTAAAAAGTGATCTTACACTAACATCTTATAACAACATTAAATATCTTAAAAACCACAAATTTTTTTAAATGTAAAGATTATACGTTTTTCACGTGAAAATCATTGAGGAATACAGAATAAAATGAAAATAGCTTCAAATGCCAGTGGCGTAAAAAATGGGATGGGAAAGAGGTGACATATTCTTCCAAATATACACCACTGGATCAAGAATTGAAACATGTTACCCATAAAAATATGCCCTCTTACATTTAAAAACAACCTGCCAAATTTTCAAATCAAAATATTCATCCATTTTAAAGTTATCAAATTAAAACATTTAATTTTTCATAACTTTAACATCCTGTATTCCGAAAAATAAATAGACTTGACCCCTTTAATCCCTATATCATTTTGTCCAATTTTACGAGAGGTATATCTACATGGAAAATTGTAAGTGTCATTTGAAAACACCCTATATAAATGCGTTTCTTTTAACTATTTTTTTAAATGAAAAACTTACGCTCATGATTTATGGAAAATAATTTCGGTAGATATAGGTAGCGAACGGAATGTCAACTGCGATTAACTAAAAGAAGTAAATTTAATTCTTATCGCATTTTAAATTCTAAATTACGTTCACTCTATTCTAAAATATTTCGTTTTAATTTAACACCAATAAATTAATATGATTGATTAAAAAGAGAAACCCACAGCAGGTAGACGTTAATCCGATAACAATAACACAGTATCTTATATTTTTTATTTGAAACAATTTTTGATAACATCTGCCGCAATTTGATGAACTAAACTAAAGCGTATACGGTGGGCCACCCTGTATGTTTGAACAGTTTAATTTCAATTAATAAACAAAAATTAAATTTGTTTTTAAAAATTCAGTGATTTTTTTCACAAAATAAATTTAATTTATGTTTTAGTGTCTACATTTTACCTACTATGGATCTGTTACTTTTATTATAAATTCGACTAGAAATCGAGTCAAGGAAATATTATTGTGAAATATACTTTTTATTATACTTAACAGAAAATACTACATTTTCAACTGTTTATAAAATACAGTAAATATGACATTTTCGGAACAGCGCACGGAAATTTTTTCCCGATCCCTATTTCCGTGCGCTTAATAATAAACATAGATATCCATAATACTAGATATCCTATGGCAACCCGAAGAAAAAAAAGAAACGAGTAATGTGTCTATAGCAACGATTTATTTATTAATGACAAATTTTATTTTCTGTCAGTGAAAATTAAGTATTTATGTATTTATTACATTTTGCAAAAATGAATTCAGATTGTGAAGAAAATCGGGATATTCCCGAAAATATCTTACAACGAGCGGCAGAAGTGAGTGCAGATTTATTACCAGTGAAATCCAGGTTGAGATATGAACAAGAATATAACAGTTTTACCGAATGGCGGACTCAGAAACGAATCAAAATTGTGAGTGACGATATTCTTTTAGTATATTTTTCTGAAAAAGCCAACACTATGAAATCCTCCACTTTATGGAGTCGATTCTCTATGTTAAAGAGTTGTTTGGCAATAAAAGAAAATACTCACCATCAATATCCAAAAACGATTGCTTTTTTGAAACGACAAGCTGTAGGATATATACCAAAGAAATCCAAGATTCTTACAGCAGAACAAGTAACCAACTTTTTATGTGAAGCTTCAGATGGAGAATATCTACTAGCAAAAGTAATTTTAGTGTTTGGCATCTTCGGTGCATGCCGCAGAGATGATTCAATACGTTTGAGTTTAGATGATGTGGAAGATAATGGGCGTTTCCTTGTCGTGTTCTTACGAGATGGAAAAACTCACAGGTCAAGAAGTTTTACCATTACCAATGAAAATTGCAAATTCTATCCCTGTACAATTTACCGTAAATACGCAGATCTCCGCACTAAACATATGGAGAGTAGAAGATTATTTGTTGCATACCGAAACCAAAGATGTTACGCTCAACATGTTGGGTGCCATACTATCAGTGGTATTCCAAAACTTGTTGCAAAATACCTAAAACTAAAAAATCCCGAAGAATATACCGGACATGGGCTAAGGCGCTCTTCGGCAACCATGTTGGTGGAAAGCGGCGGTGATTTGCTCATTTTGAAAAGACACGGAGGATGGCTTTCTTCCAATGTAGCAGAAGGATATATAGAAGAGTCCATACAAAGAAAAATTGAAGTATCACGGAAGTTGTTTAGCCCTTGTAACTTGGAAACTGCAACATCTGTAACAGTCAATCAAGAGAACCAAAGCACACACGAACACTCCGCTTCAACATCTTTAGCAGAGTCTTTAGTTCAACAAAAAGAAATGCAAAAGGGATTGAGCTTCAACAATAATACGAATTGTACAATAAATATTACTATTAATAATAACGGTTCTGTCCAAAATTAATTTTCTTAGAATTACCTACTTGTATTTTTTTTGTTAATTTGAGTTGTATGTACCTACTTACATTTTTTCTGTTTTAAAAATAAAAATAAATATTCCCGATTTTCTTAATAATTTTTTGCGATATTTTTTGTTTATGTTGATTTCAGGTACCTAAGTATAATAAAAAATATCGTTCATTACTCGTCCAGAAATGGATTTTCCGTTCTTGTCACGCGCGCACGGAAAAATCCTCATTTCTGTACTGGTAATGAAATATACTATTACTTAAGGCTTATGGAAAAATCAGTCTTATTGAAAAAGCCTAGGCGTATTATAATAAGACTGATTTTACCATAAGACTGCCACATATGTTTGAACAAACAAATCGGAAATAAATTAAAAGGCTAACATCAAACCCTAAGTATAGTTTATAAACATATCGTGTATAAAAATTACGAAAACCATAATATATAATACCTGACAAACAAAATAAATATTAATAGAGAATTTATTCGAATTTCGAATAGGTACATCTAATCAAAGGATAGATACCTAAAGTTTTGGTAAATGTAGAAATAATTATTGTATTTGAAGTTTCATTATTGTCCCAAAGACAGCTTTCTTATATTCTCGATTATATTCCATTAAAGTTACATTACATGAAAACAACGGTGGAGTGCTCGTAACTTTTTTATATAAAAAGTTTAAATTTTGTTTGGTTGGTTAAGTAGGTACATACAGAAATTTTTATTTAACCTTGATGAGTAGAAATATATTTTGTTATGTTGTTTATTTTAAGCTTATCATGGAGCCACCTATCGGTCAGTAGCATCTCGCCTACGCAAGTATTTGAAAGTTTATGAAGTCCCAAATTTCACCGCAATTTAACTTAAAACGCCACCTCTCAGTATACATATATGCATCTCTCTTTTTAGTGTCTTTGTTATACTCATGAGGTTGACAGACTATTTCTTTTTTTAGACAATGGTGGAAATAACTTCCCAGGAAATCTCTAGACAAACTCTATACTAAGATAAGTAACAAAAATTGCATTTATTTAGTTAGTGTTTTAACAAATAAAGTCTAAGGTTAGAAGTATTGCTGTATGTTGGCAATAAATATATTGTTATTGTTATTAACTTTTAATAGAACTCTTATCTCCCTGTATCCGATGTTATTTAAAAATCTCTGCTTCCCTTTTATTAAACACTCTAAAGATTTAATTTGTAACTGTACTATTGATTTTATTCTTATTTCATTATTTTTAATAGAGATATGCAGGGTGGGGAGTTCAAATACCCTGTATAACTTATATTGTTGTAATGGTGAAGTGGAGCAGATTTAAATAAACTTTGGCACCTTTTTATGTACTGTAACATTGTAACTAATTTTGAAATATGAAACTTAAAGCTATCTACAATTTTTATGTAAGGGGTATTCCATGCCAAATCGACCACTTGTACGTAAAAGAGCAGGTTGACTCATAGAACATGAGCAGAGAACTGTATATAATGGTAAAATATATTAAAGGTGGTTCAAAATAAACATACATAGCTTGACAGAAAGGTGTTTCAAAAGTTTCGAAGGACCACCCTAAAGTTTGATTGCGCTTTAGGGAACGCATATACATATAAAACAACAGGACGAGTTACTACTGTTTATTCCCAAAACACCACTACATAAACAGTACATAACAAATACAAACATAGTACATGAATACAAAAATAGTACATGACAAAATACAAACGAACAGGAATACGGTTAGTTTCCTTAAATAGATTGACGGACAAACATACCAAAAACGTAACATCGAAATTTGGCAACACCGCGACTTACCGGCATCTGTACTTGCACATTTAAGCGCCAAAAGTGGTTGCGGCGTTGGTTATAAAAACATTGATTTCTACTTACAGTCATTTTGAACAAAGGCACTAATTCACTTATACTATAATTCTAAAACTTACAGTTGTAATCTATTACAATTCAGGTGGGTATATTATAATGTAACATGGCAATCATGATGAGCGAGCGTAAAGCTCTTACTCGGTGAACGGTTGTGGCAGATCACTAGCTTTCGTTGGCGGTATTTTTGCGGCAAGTGAGTCGGAAAGTACCGATTGGTTACGCGAGCATTCACAAAAGGCGCGGAGTTTTAAAACTGGAACTTATGCCTTAATGAAGAATTAAGGTACAGTGTAAGAATTTATAGGAAATTCTTACATACTGGGGGCCGGGCAAAAAATGAGAAGAATTGTTCAAGAGCAGAGTTCAAAAATCTAAATAATAAAGAAGAAACGAATAGAAAAATTAGGAAAGTAAGGTATCCTCTAATACAGACATAACTCAGTCCATACAAGGAAGAGGAGCTAACTTAGTGATGGGACGAGTATAAATTCCATCCACAGTTTTTATACGTGCGGCACGCACATTTCCGTCTTTGCCAGTTAGTAGTTCTACTACCCTGGCAAGGGGCCAATTCAAAGGAGGACGGTCCTCCGATTGCACTAATACAAGCTGATTAAGCTGGAGATTTTCTGAAGCTTTACACCACTTAGGTCGATACTGCAGTCGATGCAGATAATCGGTGCTCCATCTTTTCCAGAATTCTTGGTTCATCTTGGTACATTTTTGGATCGGGGCTTTCCTTAATCGGGAAGACTTGATTTGTATAGGTCCAGCAAAATCTATGCCAGTTTTGGAAAAAGGGCGAGATTCTTGAACTCGATCCAGGGGTAAGGGAGACATTATTTGAGAGGCAAATTGGGCATTGAATCTAAAACAAGTAATGCAACTTTTGATTAGTTTTTTGACAAGTCGAGTGCCATTCAGCGGCCAGTATTGCAGTCGTAAATTTCCCAACACATTTTGGGCACCGCTATGACCAAGACGACGGTGTTCCCGTATAATTAGCAAATCAACCACATGATCATGTTGGGGTAAAAGCAAGGGAAATGTTTGGTTGAAGGGTAAAGTAGAAAATTGTAATCGCCCACCCACTCTTAGGAGGCCGTCATTATCCAAGAAAAGGTTTAATGGGATTAGATCTTTATTTACAATAGGAGCGTTAGTCTTTAAACAACGAATTTCTTTGGAGAAGTGTTTCTGTTGAATTTGTTTTATTATGAAATCATGGGCAATTCTGAGATCGTCAAAAGATAACTGGCCAAAATCGCCGGGTTTTTTCTTAGTTAGGTTAACAAATTTAAATATTTGGGCTACAACCCTATTTAAGGTGATAAATTTTGAAAATCGCGCAAATATAGGTTCCCAAAAGTTTAAGTCGGTATCGACTAGGGCAAGATTCACTTTTTTGCTCTCAGGCAAGTCGTCAATAGGTTCGAAAGAGTCCATAGCGTCAAAATCTTTAGATTCAAGTAGAAATCGGGGACCCTCGAACCAAAAAGAACAGACATCAGAAGAAAATTTACCACGAGAAAGTAAATCTGCTGGGTTTAAATCGGATCTGACATGTCGCCATATAAAATCTTTACTGTTATTTTGTATTGTTAAGACACGACGAGCCACAAAAGGAGAAAAATCATTAGAAGACCGTTTCACCCAACAGAGAGCAACTTGAGAGTCGGACCATAAATTTATAGAAGAGATGTGCAGAGAAATACCCAAAATCTGAACTATTCTACGAGCTAAATTGGACAACAGTTCCATTGCACACAGCTCTAGTTTGGGAATTGTCAATTTAGTTTTCAAGGGATTCACACGAGATTTAGCAGTGATTAACCGAGAGGTTCTAACATTATCAGTGTAGACCGCTACTAAATAGAGACATCCTCCGTATGCCTTTTGGCTGGCATCACAAAACCCGTGGAGAGAACAAGACATAAGCACCTTTTGGTTAATTAAGAGTCTGGGTACACGAAGATGAGCAACTTCAGACAATAAAGACAGGAATTTCTCAAACTGCGCAATTATAGATGTGTCGGAAATGGGGACGTCCCACCCTATCTGGGATTTCCAGACCGATTGCATTAACAATTTACCAAATACGGTCAGATTGTTTACTAACCCAAGAGGGTCAAACGTACTAGCGACGATGCTTAATATCTTCCTTTTCGTTAGAGGGGATATATCAGACAATTTGGCAGTTTGAATGTGTAAGAAATCAGACGTAGGGTTCCATTTTAGCCCTAGAATTTTGCTAGGCGAATCGTCAAAACTACGATCGCATTCAGCATTGGTTAATTCATTGATTGACTGTAAGAACTTGAATGAGTTTGATTGCCATTTATGAAGTTGGAATTCATGCTTTCCTAACATGCTGGTTAATTCGGCGTAAAGAGCCGGTAAATCATTTTCATTGTTGGTTCCAGTTAAAATATCATCCATATAGGTCTGATGAAGTATAGCCTGCTGCGCATTTGGACAATCAGGACTATTTAAGGCAATATCTTTTAGGACTCGGGTGGCCAAAAAGGGGGCACAGTTTTGTCCGAAACTGAGCCTCGATAACTGAATACATTTAATGGGTTCAGAGGGGTTATCCCTCCACAATATGTTTTGGAGATAGCGTTGCATGGGGTTGATATCTATAAATCGATACATCATTTTGATGTCAGCACACAGGACATATTTGTAGCATCTGAATCTGCACAAAATGTCGAATAAGTTATCCTGGACTTGGTATCCCCTTGACGTTAAATCATTAAGAGAGAAACCGGAATCGGATTTGGCAGAGAAATCGAAAACGACCCGAAGTTTGGTGGATGCGCTGTCTTCACGTATCACAGCCCTATGGGGTATAAAATATTTGAAATCATTCGACACAGTGTTATAAAAAGTTAGAGGGATGACTTGAGCATGATTGAGTGTTAGATATTCCGAGATTACTTTCTTATATTCAGAGAAAAGTGTAGGCTTAGCATTGAATTTTTTCTCAAGAGAAGAGAATCGTTGGATAGACATACCAAATGACTGGCCTAATTTTTTATTTTGATCAGTAAGTAGGGGCATATCTACCTGATAACGCCCCGAAGGAAGGATAACGGTTGTATCCCGAAATAGTTTTTCAGCGTATTCCTCGCTGGAATCTTGCGATTGAGATTCGGGGATTTCCTCCAGTTCCCAGAATTTTTCCATTGTCATCTGGAGGTCAGAACATTGATAAGCTTGATCATTAAAAACAGTCAAAAATGAAGAAGCAATTTTATTTACATGTTGAACAGAGTTAGCATTTTTTCTCGATGATATAGGACCCGCGATAACATATCCAAGGTGAGTATCTATAAAGGAAGGAGAATGAGGATCCGTTTGAAGCACGGTACCCTTAAGCAGGTAATGATATAAATCACAACCAATAAGAAGATCAATTGGACCAGATTCGAAAAATAAAGGATCAGCCAACTCAACTTTTATATGAGATGGGATTTTGAAGCAAGAAGGCGAGATAGAAAATTGTGGTAAGTTATTGGTTATTTTATCTATGACCGAGCAAGATATAGTGAAAGTACTGTAAGGTGCAATTTGAGACTTAAACGAGATATCTACCACTTCTCCGCTATAGGTGCAGTTGTTACTACCTAAGCCGGAGATATTAAGAGTTTGTTTCCGAGGGACTAAATTCAATTTTTGAACAAAAGCACGATTAATAACACTCATTTGACTAGCTGAATCTAAAAGAGCTCGTCCAACTAAACCCCAACCATTGCAGCCGTTAACATTCACTAATGCCGTAGGCAATAGTACAATATTGTTTTTGACTGACATGGCAGTCAAAGCCGTTTGGTAGATTACTGACTCGGGAGGATCAGGTAATTGATTTGCTAACGCAGAACTAGTATTCACAAAATTAGATCTATTAATTGGATCTGAGGACGTATTATTATGTACATTAAGAGAAGTAGGGTGATTATTTACATTGGACAAGGGAGTTACATTTGGGCTTCCGGAAGAGGATGCTCTAGGGATATTTCGATTGTTAGAATTATTTGGCAATCGGTTCTGATTTTCAAAATGTAAGTAGGTATGATGAGACTTATTGCAAGTTGCACATCTTCTAAGGGATTTACAATCTGTAGTAATATGGGTATTACTCAAACAGTTTACACAAAGTCTTTTAGTTTTGACGATCTGATACCTGTCTTGAGGTGATAAGGCCATAAATTTGGAACAACCGTATATAAGATGAGAGGGGTCCAAACAATGAAGACAGCTCGGTCTGTTGGCCCCTGCCCGAGATGAGCTAGAATGGTACTGTTGAGAAGAACTTAAACTAGATACCAGGGTTACCTTATTTTTACTAGTGTCATTAGACTTGGGGTTGAATTTAATCTTATTATTGGTTTCAAAAAGATTTACATTTTCTAACATGGATTGGCGTTGCTGTAGAAAATCGAAGAAATATTCAGCTGTAGGGATAAGCTCTGGCTTGCGATCACTTTCGAAGGCTCGCCTTGAATTAAAATCAAGTTTCTGTTCCATTAAAAATATTACTAATGACTCAAAATTTACTTCAGGCGATAAATTCAAATTTTTAATCAGATCAAATGTCTTACGCGTAGATATCTGAAATTCGCGCAACTCTACCGGAGTACTTTTCGCGACAGGTTTCTGATCCACCAAAGTTTGGTACAAAGAATACAGTAATTTATATTTATCGTCATATGCCCTTCTAAGAATATTTAAGGCAATACTCAAATTTTGATTTGTTACGCTTAAGGACTCAATCATTTCCAAGGGTGGCCCGCGTAACAGCCCTTTAAGGTAATAAAACTTTTCACCGTCGGATTTCAACTTATTATTATTAAGAACTAAAGCTGAAAAAAGGTCAATAAAAGATGGCCATTCTTGTGCCGAACCAGAAAACGGCTTAATATTAATTTTAGGTAAAACGACATTAGATACATCGTTTGATTCAGTAGTATTTAAATTGAGTGGTTCTTTTTGCTTATTTTCAATTAGAAATTCAAGCGTAGCAATACAACTTTCAAAACGGTCGGCGACAACGTTCTCGACACCACCGTCGGAAGAGTAGTTCTCGTCATCCGCGTTAGATAATGAAGCAATTTCCAGTTGGATTTTTTGATAATTGTCATAGTGACCAGAAATATTTTTAAGTTTAACTTTAAGTATATAAATTTCTTCAGAGCCAGTCAGCTCTGATATGAATGTTTCAATTCGAGATAATTGAGCCTTGCAGCCCCTTCTCTTATTTTTTAGATGATTTAACGACATGATTGAATCTAAGTGTAACCAATCAATTTATTTGAAAATTAGAAAATAAATTTTTCACAGTGTAGATATAAATACATAAATAGTTTGCAGAATAAACCAAAAGAATTTCCAAAGAAATAAAGTATGCAATTAAATTTTTACAGTGTAGGCATAAATACATAAAAAATACCTTCCAGCTAATCAGCAAAGTAATTCAAAAAGAGATAAATGTAAGTACAAGTAAATTTTTACAGTGTATTCATAAGTGTATAAAGATAACATTTAGGCTAATCATCAAAGTATTTCAAAAAGAGAGAAAGTGTACATACAAGTAAATTTTTACAGTGTATGCATAAATGTATGAAGATAACCTTTAGGCTAATCATCAAAATGTTTCAAAAAGAGAGAAAGTGTACACACAAGTAAATTTTTACAGTGTATGCATAAATGTATAAACGAGTCATAACAGATGCGACAATTATTCAGAAATGTAAAGAACACTATCAAAATGTTTAATATATTGAATAAATATGAAATGTAAAACAATATGTTTTCAAAGTATGCATAAACACATAGGTAGATATTTTCTCTTATAAATCTAAACAAATCTTTAAGGAATGCACAAATTGTATGAAACCTTGATAAGCTATAAATTAAATTTTTTACCCCGTAAATGCATAGATATAAACCCAAAATAGTTTCGATTCAAGTTAACTTCAAAACTTAAAACATAAACATTCAAATCAATAAACACAAGGGAATATAGAAGTATTATTATGTTAATATTATAAAATCTTATACTAATTGCAAGGTCCCAAGTGTGAAAACATCAAAAAATTCAACATTATGTTACAATAAGAACATTATGAAAATGGTATTTCACTGTACCAATAAATTAAAAACATATATTCAACATAAAAAAGAAATAGAACACAAATTTTATTTGAAGACATAGACCTAAATAGTTGATATGGTTCTACAGTTGTTTTTTGTCGTCGCCTGAACGTAAACAATCACCCCCCTACTTAAAGGCAGGTGTCGATGTAAAACAATACCGGCAAGTCGTCGCCAGCTTCTTCACGCGCTGTAGCCGATACTTAAATTTAGTCGCGGAAAGTTTATCGAAATGTTCGATTTTACACTTTCGCGTTTAAGTATTTCCAAAAAGAAAGTTTTGTTTTTCGCACAAACACTGCGATAATTGTTTTGTTGACACACACACGAAATTATGCAATTAAATAACGGAATATTCAGAGTATAAAGTTCAATCAATTGAGGAAATTAATGGCAGCTAATCAGCTATTGCCACGAAATGTGAGATATGTCAAAAGGACAGACAAGATCCGGCTCGAAGGACCAACAAAACTATGTACGTAAAAGAGCAGGTTGACTCATAGAACATGAGCAGAGAACTGTATATAATGGTAAAATATATTAAAGGTGGTTCAAAATAAACATACATAGCTTGACAGAAAGGTGTTTCAAAAGTTTCGAAGGACCACCCTAAAGTTTGATTGCGCTTTAGGGAACGCATATACATATAAAACAACAGGACGAGTTACTACTGTTTATTCCCAAAACACCACTACATAAACAGTACATAACAAATACAAACATAGTACATGAATACAAAAATAGTACATGACAAAATACAAACGAACAGGAATACGGTTAGTTTCCTTAAATAGATTGACGGACAAACATACCAAAAACGTAACATCGAAATTTGGCAACACCGCGACTTACCGGCATCTGTACTTGCACATTTAAGCGCCAAAAGTGGTTGCGGCGTTGGTTATAAAAACATTGATTTCTACTTACAGTCATTTTGAACAAAGGCACTAATTCACTTATACTATAATTCTAAAACTTACAGTTGTAATCTATTACAATTCAGGTGGGTATATTATAATGTAACATGGCAATCATGATGAGCGAGCGTAAAGCTCTTACTCGGTGAACGGTTGTGGCAGATCACTAGCTTTCGTTGGCGGTATTTTTGCGGCAAGTGAGTCGGAAAGTACCGATTGGTTACGCGAGCATTCACAAAAGGCGCGGAGTTTTAAAACTGGAACTTATGCCTTAATGAAGAATTAAGGTACAGTGTAAGAATTTATAGGAAATTCTTACACCACTTTTGAACCCGACCCCTTTCGATCTGGCCAAAAGTTTTCCATTCTTTTCTACCATTTGAAAAACGTTTTTGAGAATCATTTCAAAGTTTTTTATCCAACCTAAAAAAAGTTATGAAGTTTTGAAAAAATATAGCTTTTTTATTTTAAAATAGCCTTTTGGAATCTGTTTTTAATCTTTGTTTTTAAACGAATTTTACGAAAAAATAAACAAAAACAATTTAACATGATCAACTCTATGAAATTATCGCTTTTTTTAATAAAATCGTTCGGCATTTTTTATTTTTTTTCAATTTTCTTATTTAATTGAAAAAAAATTGTCTAATTTTTCATTTTACAAACTTTATATAATAGAATAAATGCAATTCAACGATTCCAAGGTTTTATATTTTCAAATTATAAGCTATGACTGTAATGACTAAGATTGAAATTTTAATATATCAGTTAGAAGGATAAACTAGGGTATGATAATAATATTTCGTTTAAGTATTGGATATCAAAACTAAGAATTAGTTTAAAAACTTTTATTAAGCCTACAGAAGAATTTGTTAAAATCTTTTGTAGCGAGTTTAAAATTATTCTACCTCAATCATTAATTGCTAAAGAACAACCCAAATTTTTGAAAACATTGTGATACTTAAAAGGTCCCAGGCTAAAGCACTCTAACTCAGGGAGTGGAATTCGGCACCAATTAAACTATTTTATGCGCTATCACTAGGATGAGATGTACAATTAATATTAAATTGGACGCCACCAGCTTTTTAAATCGAACGAAAGTGATGAAAAACAAAAGCAAAAGGTGGAAAGCTGGAAACACCTTGTAAAAATTAACATAAAGTTACTTAAAAAATAACTAAAATGAAACTACTTATACACGTGTATCCAATTTAATAGATATTGAATAATCAATACAAAAATTGAAGATATTAAATATTTATTGAATTGTCAAAAAATTCACATACTCGTAAATTGAATGCTCAGAAAAACCAAGCAAAGAGGATACCAAATTGTAATATAACACGCCAAATCCAAATCTTACACACGCTCAAGATAAGACGAAGGAACTTATCTTAGTGGGCTGGGGATGATTTGCAGCTCTTAGCACGATGGCGGCGATGGCTTCAACAGGCTGTGGACCTCGTGCACGGGAACGATAACAGGAAAACTGAGGTTGGCTGAATCATGCCTGTCCTTAAACTTGTGGTCAACTTGAGACCTAAACTTGCCGGCTGCAGAGCAACCAGACGATAAAAATTGTTCACCAACAATGAATTTAAAAAATATATTCAAATGTTGCCTTCTTAGTGGCAGCTATAGGAAAAAAAGATTTCCAATCGAAACTTGACATTTCTAATATCTTAAGACAAAAATGGAAGGAGAATTTGATAAAAATGAATGTTTTAATTTGGAGTGACTAATGCGACAAGGAAACGGCATGTTCATAAATTTAGTACAGTGTTTTTCAACCCCCTGGGGGGTCGCGAGATGTCGAGAAAACTTCATTTTTTTTATACAACATATAATTTGTGAGACTTAAATAAAAAGTCGATAAGAGTTAAAATTATATTTAACAAAATTTCTATATAATCAATCATACAAGTCATAAAAATGCTAGTTTAAAACATGTTATTAGTTGTGAAAAAAATGTATTACATAGAAGACTAGGACATAGGGACATTCAAACTATTCATTAGTTTGGAGAAGAAACAGCTGGTGAATGACATAAAAATTATAGGCATTGAAGAAAAGATACCATGTGAAGTATGTAATCGAGGAAAACTGGCGAGAAGAAATTTTCCGAAAATATAAGAAAATAGGGAGAATAGTATTTTGGATTTGATACATTCAGACTTATGCGGCCCAATGAAAAATGGTACTCCAAGTAGAAATAGATATATTTTAACGTTCATAGATGACTACAGTAGTTATTCACCTATTTATTTACTAAAACAGAAGAATGAAGTTTTCGAGAAATTTCAAGAATTTAATGAAATGATGCACACAAAGTTCAGCAAATACATTAAAATATTAAGAAGCGATGGTGGAGGAGAATACTCGTCAAATTCAATGAAAGAATATATGAATTAACAGCTCCGTACTCACCAGAATAAAACGGTGTAGCAGAAAGGAAAAACCTATACTTGATTGAAATGACAAAATGTATGCTTTTAGAATCATCACTTGATAATAAATTTTGGGGGGAAGCTGTTATGACAGCCAACTATATTCAAAACCGATTACCGACAAAAGCTTGTAAGAAAACTCCATTTGAGCCATGGAATAATAAAAAACCAAATTTGGGGCACACAAGAATATTTGGGTGTGATGCTTAAGTTTTTATACCATATGAAAAAAGAAGAAAATTCGATGATAAATCGAGAAAAATGACATTTGTGGGGTACAGCGAAGAATCGAAAGCATATAGATTATTGGATATAAAAACATGCAAAATTACAATAAGCAGAAATGTGAAATTTATTGAATATGACCAATTGAATCAAAAGCAGAAAAATGAAAACGAAGAGGAAGAAAATGAGGAAGTGATGATAAATATTTTAAACAGACAACAAAAAGAAAAGCAAAGAGATATACCAGAAAAGTCCCAACAAAAAGAAATAGAAAGTCAAGCGAAAAGTAATGAATTAGTTGGAATTGCTGAAGAGTTGGTAAACCAAGAAGTTGATGATGATAACGAGACAAATAACTACATGAAACTAGATGATAATGAACCTAAGACATTTGAACAAGCAATGAAAATGATAAATAGGAGAAAATGGATAGAAGCCATGGAAGATGAAATAGAATCTATGAAGGAATGTCAAGCATGGGAGTTGGTGGATTGTCCAAAAGACAAACGAATAGTTGATTGTAAATGGATGTACAAAATAAAATTTGCTCCGAGTAATGGAAATGTTAGATAAAGGGCAAGACTTGTAGCGAGAGGATTTTCACAAAAATATGGAAAAGATTACGACGAAGTATTTTCTCCAGTTGTGAAGCAAGCAACAATCAGAGTTCTTCTCACGATAAGTGGACTGAAAAACAAGATAGTCAAGCACCTAGATGTGAAAACAGCATACTTGAATGGAGACTTAGAAGAAACTGTTTACATGAGTCAACCGAAATGTTTCCAGAATAAAGAGAATCCACAACTAGTATGCAAATTAAAAAAGAGCATCTACGGTCTAAAACAATCAGCCAGAGTTTGGAATAATAAAATAACAGAAGTGCTAAAGAATAATGGTTTCAGAAGGGGAGTCGCAGATACATGTTTATTTTCAAAACAAAAATCTGACAGATTTATTTACCTTCTTATCTATTTGGATGATGTTATTTTGGCTGCTGATTTAGAAATTGATATTCAAGAAGTAGAAAAGGTATTATCAGATAATTTCAAAATAAAAATGCTTGGAAATTTGAAGTTGTATCTAGGAATTGAAGTTGAAAGAAGAAAAAATTGCATATTTCACATACATCAGAGAAATTACATAGAAAAAATTATGAAAGTTTTCAACATGGAAGGAGCAAAAATGTCAAATATTCCACTTGACACATGATATTTCAAAACAAAAGAAAATGATGAGGCATTACTGAAAAATAATAATCAATTTAGAAAAGCAATTGGATCTTTACTCTATTTAGCTGTTAATACTAGACCAGATATAGCAGCAAGCATCTCAATACTGAGTATAAATATCGTCAATCCTATACAACAGAGAGATTGGAACGAAGTTAAAAGAGTGATACGATATTTGAAAAACACAAAGAATTTGAAATTAATTTTAGGAAAGAATGCAAGCGACGAGATGATTGAAATGTATGCAGATGCTGATTGGGCTGGTGATAATAGAGACAGAAAATCGACGAGTGGATTCATAATAAAAATATTTGGAAGTCCTATTTCATGGAGCAGCAGGAAACAATAGACTGTATCATTTAGTTCAACGGAAGCTGAATATATTTCACTAAGCGAAGCTTGTCAAGAACTTCAATGGACCAGACAATTGATGGGAGACTTTAATGAGGATTAAAAAATAACAGTGTTTGAAGATAACCAAAGTACTTTGAAAATGTTGAATCAAGAAAGTATAACCAATCGTTCGAAACATATTGATGTGAAATTTCATTATATTCGAGAGCTAAAAAGAAGTGGGGTAATAAAATTCGAATATTGTTCGACAGTAGAAATGCAAGCAGATATCCTTACCAAACCATTGAGAGCCATAAAACTTGTGTACCTGCGGGAGAAAATTGGCTTGAAGATTGTGAGTATTTAGATCGAGGAGGGGTGTTGGAATCGACTAAACATTACATTTGTCCACGACCAATTAATAATAAGTCAATATTTTACCTCTTAACAAAAGGTATATTATACCCATATATCTACTAGAGTGAATTATGATTAATAATTTACTAGAGTGAATTATGAACTCATAATTTACGCTTCTGCATTTAAATAGCATGCCATGACAACTCATCACTCACAAAATTTCGGTACATACGTGACTAGATATGGGGGTACAATATGAAATAAACTATTAAATCTCAGTATTTTGTTTAGTAAATTTGTTTCTGAAATATATCGTATCGATAAAATATCGAAATTTTTATTATTGATACTTTTCATAACGGTATTTTTTAATATTGATATTTTTAAAACAATATATTTATAACGGTACGGTGTATCGATACTTTACACAGTATCGCCCATCTCTTTATGTCACATTTGACGTACTCTTGAAATTTATTAATTTTGACGTTAGAATTGTCAATAATACCAAATTATTACTTTCGGTTCTACACTCGCCTTATTTAATATGGAAATCAACGGTCGTGGGCAAAGTATATTATTTTACTCACAATGTATGGTCCTTATTCACTCGGGTGACTTGCGCCTACGGCTCGGGACGCAAACGTCACCCTACTATTATATTTTGTTTATTGTCATGTATTAATTTTCAATTATGACAATAGTAAGTTGTCAAAAATAATTAATAAAAGTCTGTCACTAGAAGAAAGTTTATTCTATACTTTAAAAAAAGGCAAGATAAAACCACAACCTCTAACACTTACTTATGACTCAAGAGAATTAATAAATTTAAGAACAGACACTATTGAATAAAAAGAGTAGAAATGTGGTCAAATTTGGTAGAGGTGACTGTCTAAAATTTCCACCGGAAAGTGAAATGATATTTCCAAGTTGCCAGTTAGTATCCACGGTAACCATTGGTCATCGAGCAAGCAGAACATTCGAAATAAACCTCACATAAACACAGCAAAAATTTTGACGGTGAATGAATATATTATATCACTGCAGAGAAATTATTCTAAATTCTTGACTTACTATCTTTTTATTTCAAAAGCTTAGACGAAAGTAAACGAAGTTCGTAATATATTAAAAAACAAACATATTAAGTCCAAAAAATTAATAGATAAATCTTCCTATCAACGGACGACAAAATTATAATAAAATAAATGGTTAAAAAAATTGTACAAAAATCACAATATTTTACTGCAACTATAAAACGGTATTTAGAGGGTTAGTCTATTTTATAACATGAAATGTCAAACATCTCAATACAAAAATCAATATAAGTGCACCCCTCCGAGGAGCTGTGAGACCTTGAAGTGGTGGGGGGGCTCAGTAGCTACAATGAGTTTGTCCCTCGTTTGTCCTGGAGAGTTCTGAATGATCTACATAATAGCGATCTCTTTCCTATTTTAATATCTACTACCTTTACCCCCCAAGTGGCTTGTAGATAAACCCGACTGGCACGTATTCGAACAAAATCTCGATCTTCCCGATGAATCTAATAATGTTCTTCAAGAGGTTGACAAGCTCACTCGTAGTATCAAAAGAGCTGCTGAAATGGCAATTCCAATTAGAATGCAGCTACCCGATAGGCGAATGGTTCTTTAGTGGAATCTTCTAGTGAAGGATGCCATACAGGCTAAGAAGAATGCCTTCAATAGAATGGAGAATCAACAAGGTCATTCTAGTTGGCATAAATGCATCTACCGATGACAAAGACCGTTGGCACGTCTGTATTGGCCGTGTTCAATGGGAAGTGAATACAACAGTCAACATGAGTATAGGAAAAAGTCCATATGAAATTCTTATGGGATAGAAGCCCCGAGGAATTAACAATGTATTCCTTGTTTATGATGTGTGTGATACTGAATTACCTCATGATATGGTGGAAGTACGAGCTAAAGTAGCTGATACAATAAAAAAAAGCAGGTTTTGGAAAAGTAGCACTATGATGCAAGGCATGCTAAACCGAAAAAGTTTCTGGTTAGGCAGCAAACTTTTGTTTTCCAAACAAAGTGTCACAGTGATGGCGAGAGCAAAAACTCGAGCCAAAGTATCAGGGTCCATTTGTGATCACAAAAGTGTTTGATAACCATCGTTATGTAGTAGTGTACATGCCCGGAGCAAAAAAATCGCAGAAAACTTACACCAATATATCCGTCAGAAAAACTTAGTTTTTCAGAACGACAATTAGTTCGTATTTATCAGAAAAGTTTAAAGATGACTCATAGTTCTGGTAAGAAAAGATCTTGGTTGTGGTTGTATGGGTTTGAGCGGTAGTTGGGCTAAGGTTTGACCAAATGGGCGCCTTGCTTGGTTCCTTGGTTTAGCTTCTGTTTGGGATTTGGACTGGGCTTGTGCGGCTGACACTAAAGAAAGTAGTTAAGCCTAATGAAGCAGAAAAGTTCTGATTAATTAGAAAGTCTGAGTGACACTTTGTGTGACTATCGAATGTTTGATGGCTGTACAAAGTGGTACCGAAAAGTTCTGTTACATCAGAGAGTCTAATGAAGTTGCATCTTGACTAGCTGTCGAAAGTCTGATAGCTATACAGAATGCAAAAGGTCTAAGTGACTAAAAATATGTTTATTTTCAGTAATCATTAGCTTTGTTTGTTTCAGGACGCAAGTAAGAATGTCTTCCCGAGGGCGTGAAGGGTCAGGTAAGGTCGACTGTAAGGAACTCAACACCTGATCCCTCCGTTTGATGGAGCCGTGTCGCCAAAGAAATCTTATTTCTGCAAATATTTTCACTTCAATTTTTACATACATTGCAGTACAATATGGTATTTTTCTGTATCAAAGATTCTGTTTACTTTTAGTTTATACTATATCTCAAATGTGAATAAAGAATAATTTAAACACACATTTGCATTTTTTACATACTTATTTACCCCCAAATTAACAAATTTCACATACACTACTTATTATACCCATCCATTTTTTGACAATAATGTGACATTTGGTTACTGAGATTCTATAATTAGACATGCCGTGATCTCCATTGGCCATATTTTACGAAATTGTCAATTAGATCAAAAGGTCTGACCGCGACCCTTGCGGAACACACGGGCGGATGTAATTTGGGCGCTTAAGGATTAATGCACTTTTTACAACATGTAAACTAGGCGCCAAGACCGAAGGGTCATTCTAATCCTATGTGTATTTTGGGCGATAACCGACTGAAGTACGTGATTTATGAAATACAGTTATTTATTAAATCACCGACATTTATAATAAGATATATTTTTGTAAAGTAAATTATAATAATTTTCAATAATAACCCAACCAAACCTACCCCTACCAAACCACCTTCGTATTTTTAGTCAATTTTTGAAGAATAAATTATAATAATTTTCAATAATAACCCAACCAAACCTACCCCTACCAAACCACCTTCGTATTTTTAGTCAATTTTTGAAGAATAAATTATAATAATTTTCAATAATAACCCAACCAAACCTACTCCTACCAAACCACCTTCGTATTTTATTAAGATAAGTTATTTTATGATTCGACCTACCTGCACTTCTTAGCGGCGAAAATACATGTCGGATTATCTACCCTTCTTGGTCAGACAGGTAAAGAAGGATGGTTAGCGCCTAAATTACACCCGCCGGAACACACTCCCAATCTAGTTACTTTTAGTCGTGTGTTTGAGGTTTCCTAAAATACTCCTAGAAAAAAACAAGGAGTATATACCATTCCAGAACACCTAACTTTGACAGGTCGGCCATATTGTTCTGGAGGACAACCGATCAGTTGGAGTTGAAGCTTGTGTGTTTTGGCATGTGCTGTAAGTCAGTTGGTTGTCGGACTTTGTAAAACAATGTCAATTTAATATATATTTCATTTAAATAATAAAAACTTTACAAATGACACATGGCGCAGTCAGTAAACTGTCTCTGAATTGAATTACATTTTATCATTAGGCATGATGACAGTCACTAAGAATGACTGAAATTATAATTTGAAATAATTGTATAGATTACAAAGTTATTTTTACATTTCAACTGTGATTATATTCATTTTAATAAAAATATAAATACAAAATATAACAATTCGCCATCTTAGCTAAAACACCGATTACAAGAGTGTGGAGTCAAACTTTCGCATATCGTTCGAACTTTTATCGTATTTTCAGGTTTTGCATCGTTTAAATGATATTTACTGAGTGAATAGAATTCATGACATCACACAAAATAGTTCAAATTAGTAATCAAAACAAATTTTTAATTTGCAAACTGTGTGGAATATTTGAAGTATTTACAGATGTGTGATGTCATAGGGACGCCATTACTATTTTAGCGTTTTGGTACGAAATTTGAATTGTATTTTAAAAACTTAAATTTTTCCTTCAAAAACCTTTATTTCTTCAAGAAACAACATTTTTTTGGATAACGCTTATGCGTACAAATATCGTGGAGCAGTTTTTCAAAATCTATTGCAATGTCTATTCCAGAAAATCCGAATCCATCATCAGCAACAGTAGCAAAGTTTAGTAATTGTTTAATTAATTATATTATTATGAATATTAATTTTATTTGAACTCAACGTCAAATCAGAAAAAATTAGGAATTCCAGCAAGAGGTTGAATTAAAATATTCATTTTAGAAAGTTGTAGCAATATTTTGCGATACGTATTGTTCGAAAACAATCCATTTGTATTCGAACTTGCATGCCTTCACCTTACCCCCTTCCCTCATATCCTAAAGAAATTTGCATTGTCATAGTAACTAAAAATTGTACCAGTGTTCCAGTAGGTGAGCAGTTAGAATTATCTAAAGAAACTCGATATAACGTAGCAGCCGCTATAGAGTGAAAAAGTATGTCAAGTTTGACAAATAAAAAGTTTTTTAAGTTGCCGACTATTTTTTTATATAAAACCAATTAATCTTCCATTAAAACTCATCGTAGTAGGTACCATTACCAATAAAAAATCCAATCCTCTTCCTCCGTTACTAAGCCTGTGATCGAGGCCGCTGGTCATTGATCGTAAGCGAGTAAAAACCAAACCAGCGTAACAAAAATATACAGTCCCCTCAGGTAATTTCCCAAATGGAGGAGAGAAGTGAATGAAAACCAATCCTCCATTTTATGGTCCAATTCGAGGCCGGATGCCAGTTATGGTCATTCTTCAAGTGATGCCTTTTATGGTAATTCTTCACGTGATGCCAGTCAGGTCCCTTCTCTACTGGACATCGTATTGAAACCGAAAGGTAGTATCTTTTAATAAAACTCTGTTCAATTCAAGTAAACTAACAGTATCAAAGCTATAGTGAAGTGCCGCTAGTGAATTCTGGAATTCCCAAGAATAAATTGAATCAGTGCTTAGATTAGCAAAAAAGTAGTCTGTATAGAAAACCAGCTGTGGCCAAAATAGTATATTTTGTTCTGCTTTAATATGTTTCAGATAGGTACTGGAAGATTAGAAGAAGTCAAATATTACAACGTCAATTTGTCGTCTGTTTTAATATGCATGAATATTGATTTACTTTCGTTCTGATTTAAATTTACTGAATTTGTTATTGATTTACACTGTTTAATTTTATTGTTCGCATGAGTTGGGCCACAGCAATTCTGTTTAAGTTTAATACTTAGAAATAACACTACAGATGGTGGTTTCTGGGATCTAGAAGCTAGAAACACAAAAAGTTTGTTGGTTTAACTCTACTGCTCTTATAGTTCGGGAAATTACACCCAAACTTTCACTTTGCTCTGATAACCTTATATCTCGGGGTTATTAATAGTTGTGATTTGTTCTCTGACGCCCTTATAGTTCGGGGGATTACGCAATAATTTGTTAGTTGTACTCTATTGCTCTTATAGTTCGGGAGCTTACACCCAAACTTTCACTTTGCTCTGATAACCTTATATCTCGGGGTTATTAATAGGTGTTGTGATTTGTTCTCTGATCGCCCTTATAGTTCGGGGGCTTACGCAATAATTTGTTAGTTGTACTCTATTGCTCTTATAGTTAGGGAGCTTACAACCAAACTTTCACTTTGCCCTAATAACCTTATCTGTCGGGGCTACTAATTTTTGATTCACTAGTACAAATAGATGAAAAAAAAACATGGAATCTCTTAAAAAGAAAAGACACAATTGTACATCTCAACTCGAACGCATAGTAAATTGGTACGCGGCCAACAAGGATTGTCGCGATAAATTCGAATTACAGGCTCGAGTTGACATTCTCACTTGGACTCTAGAAACTTATACTGATACCCAAGATCAGATAGAAAATCACAAAGATTACAAAGATGAAGATGAAAATAGGGAAGAATTTGAAAATCGCTTTGTGAATGTAATAAGTAACTTCTAACGAATCATAGAATCTCCTTCTCCTATTCATGATCGTAACATAAAGCTACCTAACATACATTTACCAACATTTTCTGGTAATTATGTGGAATATGTATTAATAGGAGATGCATTAATAGGAGATAATTCTAAATTAGCTTCTAGATCTGAGAAATTCTACTATCTTAAATCGTACCTACGGGGCGAAGCGTTACAAATAGTGGAAAAAATACAGGTAACTGATGATAATTACGCGATAGCTTTGAACATTCTTGAAGATCGGTATAGAAACAAAAAACAAATTGTCATAAATCATTATCATCAGTTATTGGCTCTTCCCACTATACAAAAGTGTAATTCTCAAAATATGCGACAGTTTTGTGCTAGCTCCAAAGCTATACTAGATGCTTTAGATTCAGTTGAACCTAATAAGGAAACACTGTTTGACTCATTAATAGTTCACTTACTGGAACAAAAGCTCGATTTTAATACTCGTCGCGTTTTTGAAAACAAGATGAGGTAAATAAATGATCAACCTCTAAACAATTTTTCGATTTTTTACAAAAACGATGTGTAGTCTTGGAAAACACAAATCCAGATTTATATATATAAATTAGCACTACAGGCCTTGTAGGCCCCAGATTTACATTCAGATAACAAAAATGTTGCCAAACAATCTCACCATACTTCAAAAGGTAACGCTCCCAAAATCCACACTCCTCAGGTTGTTCTTCACTCTAGTTCCACCGACAATCGTTCTACGTTTTCGTACTCCAAGCCAGTCTCCATTTCTCACTCTCCTCAATCCTAACAAAGCTCTAGTGTCTCTGTTAACAAAAACTGTAATTATTGCAAAACCAGTGGTCATCGCATTTATAGTTGCAATGGTTTTCGAAATATCTCTGTTCCTTATAATCAATTTCGTCAAAATAAACAAAAGATGTTTCAACTGCTTAGGTTTGCAGCATTCTATTAAAGATTGTACCTCCAAAGGTACATGTGCTACTTGCAATAACAAGCATCACTCTCTTCTTCACCTCACTAATACTCATTCAGGACATAGTCTCCGAAACAAAAAAACAGCTTCAACTTCCCAAGAAAATTTGAACCCTCAACCCCAGCAGGCTACAGCCTTGTCTGCGCTGAACACTGCTGGTTCTCACATACTATTAGCTACCGCTAAAGTACACTTCTATCCTGAAAACGGAATGCCAATAGTAGCAAGAGCACTATTGTATCCTGGAAGCCAAACTTCATTCATAATTTCCTCTTTAGCTTCAAAAGTGAATGGAATCCTAAAACCATTTCATCTGCAAGTGGCAGGTATTCTTAATGAGCATAGTGTTATTAGGGAAGTGATGGAGGTGGATATATACTTCCTGTGCCATGGTGCCAAAAATTACCTCTAATCTTCCTCAAGCGCCCATCAATTCTTCCAAACTTCCAAGTTAGCAGATGAAGATTTTGACACTCCAGGAGAAATATCGCTTCTTTCAGGAGCTGATATTTACTATGAACTATTACTCCCTGGTGTCGAATCCTTGGGAAAAGGTTACCCTACTCTAGTTCAGACCCAATTGGGCTGGATACTTTCGGGAGCCGTGCCTTTTCAGTGTCTATCTGTTCTGTCTAGTTTTGCTCACTCCAGCTACTCTTTCCATACAACTAGCTTCACTCAAGAAGGTTCTTACCACTCAACAAATTCCGAACAGGATGATCTGGTGGAACAAATATTTCAAGCCACTACCCAAATTCTCCCTAATGGAAGATACCAGGTGGACTTGCCCATAATTCATCCCCTAGCTCAAAAAAACTTAGGGGAATCATTCACTCAAGCTCAGAACAGATTTCTGTCATTAGAAAAACGGTTACAAAAAAAACCCACAACTCAAACAAGAGTACAAAGCAGTACTTGATGAGTACTTACTCTTGGGCCATGATCGACTTATACCTCTTTCTCTGCACAACGCTTCTATATATATATATAATCAAAATCCCTGTTACCATTAAATGGTGTAGGGTACGCTTCTATGGAACATAAATACTTTGTCCCACGCTTATGTGTGGTGAGGGAACAAAGTTCTAGTACAAAAACTAGAATAGTGTTTGACTTTTCTGCAACCACTACGTCTGGTCTTTCCCTTAACGATATCAGTTTACGAGGGCCCTCCGTACAACCCGAGTTATTTGATATACTTACTCGGTTCAGACTCTTTAGATATGCTCTGACAGCAGACATCACAAAGATGTATAGGCAGGTGGCAATAAACCAAAAATATTGTTCTCTCCAAAATATTCTGTGGAGGGACAATCCAAGCGATGAAATTCAATGCATCGAATTGACTACTGTCTCCTTTGGCCAGAAAAGTGCCCCATTTCTTGCCTGCAGAGTACTCAAAGAAATAGCTCTACGACGACCTGACTTACCACTTGCTCAACAAACCATACTGCTCCAAACCTATGTAGACGATATTCTATCAGGAGCAAATTCAGAACCAGACTTAAACATTGTATACAATTCTCTGGTTACTCTTTTATATCCTGCTCATTTCAAATTACACAAGCTGAGATCCAACTCAGAAAACTTCTGTAGCTCTACCTCTCAATGTGAACCAACCGTCAAAGAATTCAATTCCGACGAAGCCCCTTGTAAAGGGCTGGGACTTCTCTGGCAGACTATTTCTGATAATTTTCAGATATCTCTCCCTAAGTTGCAAGCAATATACCCTATCACTAAGAGAAAAATATTGTCACATGTTGCCAAGTGCTATGATCCCATAGGATTAGTGAATCCTGTAATAGTACAGGGGAAAATGCTCATGCAAAAACTGTGGTCCAAAGGTATTGAATGGGACCAGCCCATCACTGAATCCGATATAGTAAATGACTGGAACAATTTTCTGTCTAATGTCTCGAATTTATCTTCTTATATAATTCCTCGCTGCCTCATATTGCCCAAAACCGTGACAAGTTACGAATTGCACGGATTTTGCGATGCCAGCACCACAGCTTACGGATGATGTTTGTACTTGCCTACCTTTTAGTCTGATAACTCAGTCACGTCCTCTTTGATAGCCGCCAAATCTAGAGTAGCTCCCATAAAGAAACCGCTCACTATACCCAAGTTGGAACTATGCTCCATGACTCTCTTATCTCAACTTTTTACTAGAATTCACTCAGTTGTCCAACCTATACTGACTATAGAGGAATCTTCTCTATGGTCAGACTCTCAGGTAGCACTATTTTGGGTCAAAGGCTCTCCCACCCAGTGGAGCACCTTTGTGTGTAATAGAGCCTCCCTTATTCAAGCTGCTACGAAACAAGCAACCTGGAGACACATATCATCTGTCCAAAACCCCGCCGATATGCTGTCCAGAGGAAAATTTCAACCTGATTCTATTTACCTGTGGAAGTCAGGCTCCTCTTTTCTATCCAACAGAATCCGACTTAGACTCTTTTGATTCCTTTTCTCCAATATCCAGTCCTCCCGAAGAAAGAAAGCACTCTGCTTTGAATACTAAATTATCACCTAACCTCTGGGAATGTCTTGTCTTAAAATGTTCCTCTCTATACAAGCTGCAACGGACAACTGCTTATGTTCTACGATTTATCTATAATCTCAGAAATAGAGAAAAAGTGACAGGTCTCCTGAGCCAAAGAGAATTAGAACAATCTAATACTTTCATAATAAAACAAATCCAGACAATCTCGTTTGTTATGGATATCAAATCTCTCAAATTCGATAAACCCGTTTATAACAAGCATATCGCTTCTCTTAACCCGTTTCTAGATGACAATCAACTCCTGAGAGTAGGTGGACGATTGTCCAACGCTTACTTGCCCTTTGACCAAACCTACCCAGTATTGTTACCTCCCAAACATCATCTCACGATCCTGATCTTACGTCACGAACATAAACGATTAGGTCACGCAAGTCCTCAAAATGTACTAAATCATGTAAGATTATATTATTGGCCAATAGATGGCCTCAGATTTGCTTCCAGCCAAATCATGGCTAATTTGCCCAAAGAAAGAGTTACTCCTTTGCGTTCTTTTGCCAACACCGGAGTAGATTTTGGTGGCCCATTCTTCACTAAGTCCTCATCACTAAAGAAAGCTCCCCTAATGAAAAGCTATAAAGCAGTCTTTGTATGTTTATCCACGAAGGCTGCTCATATAGAGTTAGTTTCTGACTTATCTGCCGACTCTTTCTTAACTTGTATCAAGCGATTCATAGCACGTAGGGGACTGCCATCAATTATATACAGTGACAATTTTGTAGGAGCTGACAATTACTTGAAAGAAGTTAATCAATACCTACTTTATAATGCTCCTCAATTGAAGGATTTTCTCGCTCAATCTAAAATCACTTGGAAATGTATTCCTTCAAGATCTCCCCATTGAGGATGAATCTGGGAAAGTGCCATCAAAAGTACTAAAGTACAATAAATCTGATTACAGTTTCCTGTAATATTGTCGTATTTAATAGAGTGAATGTATCAACAGATGGCGAAAGGAATAATTATAAATATTCAACACTCTATGAATTTTTTGAAAAATGATATTTTTCAAAAACAGTGGCCGTTCAACTAAGGAGCAACAACTACTTCCCGTGCAATATGCACCGCCGGATATTGAATTACATCCCAAAAGTCAAACGGGGTTGGTATATCTACAAGATATTTTAAAACCAACCTTTGTGGTTTGCAATTAGAAGGGACAACACAACTTGTAGACCGGTTTCGGCGTATTTGCGCCTCATCAGTACAAGGTATGTGGTGTCCGTCCGAGAATCTCTAATCCCGGACTGAAGAGTACACTTCAATCACAATCAATACATGTCTTCCAGTAACGGAAATGTAAAGATTGTGACGGCAGCGCCCTCTTCACTTCCAATCGCAAACCAAAAACCTTGCATTTTTGACAATAAACCACGTAGGCTTAAAACAATAAATCTGATTACAGTTTCCTGTAATATTGTCGTATTTAATAGAGTGAATGTATCAACAGATGGCGAAAGGAATAATTATAAATATTCAACACTATGAATTTTTTGAAAAATGATATTTTTCAAAAACAGTGGCCGTTCAACTAAGGAGCAACAACTACTTCCCGTTGCTCCTTAGTTGAACGGCCACTGTTTTTGAAAAATATCATTTTTCAAAAAATTCATAGAGTGTTGAATATTTATAATTATTCCTTTCGCCATCTGTTACTAAAGTACACTTTGCCAAGATTGTGAAAAATTCATCTTACAGTTTCGAACAGTTCTCAACCATTTTAAGTCAAGTGGAAGCAATACTAAACTCACGCCCTTTGTCCGACAATGTGAACGATCTACTCCCCTTTACTCCTGGTCATTTCTTAGTGCTCTCCCCTCTCATGTCTTATCCAGAAGTGGATATTTCTCTGACTCCAATCAATAAGCTAAAGCACTGGCAGCTCTGTACTCAGGCGCAACAACAATTCTGGAAACGCTGGTCAACAGACTACTTAAACCGTTTGCAAAACCGTCCGAAATGGATGCATCCCCAACCAATTCTCAAAGTAAATGATTTGGTTCTTCTCAAAAACGAAGATAATCCCCCCATGAAATGGCCACTAGCTCGCATTACACAAGTTTTCACTGGAAAAGATTCAAAAGTGCGCTCAGTCCAAGTATTTACACAATCTGGATATCTCACTCGCCCCATCACAAAGGTGGTATTACTCCCTAACGAGGATACCCCTTCAATCCCTACCTCCCTTTCACCTTAGGGTGTTTAGCACATTACCGGCCACTGCTAGTGAGTGGGTACCTACTTGTATAGTTCGTTTTAGGATTTTGTTTACTCTAATTGTTTCATCATTCTTTATACATAGAATAATAATGTTGATAATCAGCTGGCAATCTACGTGTATGTTTTGCGGCATTAATTGACAGCAAAATACATTTACATATATTTCCGATTCTAGGTTTTCATAGTCTCACCTGCCGCGCAGGCAGTATGTTCGAAAACAAACCATTTGTATTCGAACTTACATGCCTTCACCTTACCCCCTTCTCTCATATCCTAAACAAATTTGCCTAGTCATAGTAATTAAAAATTGTACCAGTTTTCCAGTAGGTGAGCAGTTAGGATTACCTAAAAACTCGTTATAACGTAGCCGTCGCTATAGAGATAAAAAGTATGATGGTTATCTGTCAAGTTAGACAAATAAAAAGTTTTTTAAGTTCCCGACTATTTTTTTATATAAAACCAATAATTAATCTTCCATTAAAACTCGTCGTAGTAGGTACCATTACCATAGACGATCTCCTGGTGGAACTGAACAGGAAAGGGATATACACCCAGGGGTATGCGGATGATCTGACAATACTTGTACTGGGGAAATACCCTAATGTCATATCAGGGCTGATGCAACAGGCTCTGGGAATGGTGGAGATATGGTGCAGGAGGGAATGCCTAAGGGTGAACCCCTCAAAAACCGCGCTTATTCCCTTCACTAGAAAAAGGAAGCTTGAGGGACTAAAACTGCCAAGCCTCTTTAACGTGCAGCTGTGTCTAAGTCAGGAGGTTAAGTATCTGGGTTTAATTCTGGACGCAAAACTAATCTGGAACTCACGCCTTCATGATAAAACTAATAAAGGGAAAATGGCCCTAATGGCTGCCAAACGGGCGATAGGGAACACTTGGGGACTAAATCCACGGATTGTACACTGGCTGTACACAACAGTGGTAAGACCCATGGTTACCTATGGCGCCTTAGTTTGGTGGCCAAAAACAGATCAGAAGAAAGCTGAATTGGAGCTGTCAAAACTTCAGAGGCTTGCCTGTCTGTGCATAACGGGTTCCATGAGAAGCAGCCCGACTGCGGCAATGGAAGCAATTCTTAATCTTCCGCCTCTTGCTCTGCATGTTAAGGCGGAAGCGAGGATGGCTGCATACAGACTGGAATGTAATGGGAACTGGCATGAAAGAACCAACACCCCCTGTCACTCCAGAATCACAGAAGTTATCACAAACTCACTCCTTAAAATGAGAAGTGACAACATGTTGGCAAGATGCAACGACACCCAACCATACCAAATCCAGCTAAACTGGGACGGGTTGGAAGAAAGCAGTCAGGAAGGAACGTTGATGTGGTACACTGACGGATCAAAGACTGACATTGGAACAGGTGCTGGAGTTCATGGTGCTAGACCCAGGTGCAATTTTCATGCACCGCTGGGGAATCTTGCTTCTGTATTCCAGGCAGAAATCTATGCTATCGATATGTGTTTGCAACTGAATATTGAAAGGGGTTACAGGGGTCAAAAGATCCTAATACTCTCTGATAGTCAGGCAGCATTAAAAGCTTTAGCATGTCCTCAGATCAGATCTAGACTGGTCTGGGATTGTCTACAGAAACTTAAAACCCTGGCTAACCATAATAGAGTTACTCTTAAGTGGGTCCCAGGGCATAAGGGCATTGTAGGAAATGAAAAGGCGGACAACCTAGCAAAGCTGGGGTCCGAGACAGCATTCACTGGTCCTGAACCAGTATTTGGGATATCCAAAACTGCTGCACGTGGTTGTATATCTCGGTGGACTCAAACTAAACACCAGTCGTACTGGAGACACGTGCCAAAACAGGAACACAGCAAACTCCTGGTTAAAAAACCCTCGGAGAAGCTGACCAATGATATACTAAACCTTAGCAGGGCCCAAATAAGGATAGTGACGGGTTTACTCACTGGACACTGCACTCTAAGGAAGCACATGCATACAATCGGCATATATAGGGAGGAACCTATTTGTCGGTTGTGCATGGAAGAGGAGGAAACAGCCTCTCACATTATCTTTGATTGTGAAGCACTATCTCACTGGAGATATAGACTCCTAGGACTAGAATTTCCAAGGGAGGATTTCTCCAAGAAGAACCTAGTGAAAAGTCTGCTGAGCCTGATAAGGGCTGCTGGTCTCTTCACATAAACGGCACAACCAAGAGCACAAAAAGCCTTAAGGCTGAGGTGCCGAGGACATAAATCCTTTGACTGGTGTGCTAATCCAATCAATCAATCAATTAATCACCATTACCAATAAAAAACCCAATCCTCTTCCTCCGTTACTAAGCCTGTGATCGAGGCAGCTGGTCATTGATCGTAAGTGAGTAAAAACCAAGCCAGCGTAACAAAAATATACAGTCCACTCAGGTCATTTCCCAAATGGAGGAGAGAAGTGAATGAAAACCAATCCTCCACGTATCATCAAATTATATTTCTAGCAAGAGATTAAAATAAAATATTAATTTCAGAAAGCTATAATAGTTATTTATACAACAAGTGTGTAAAGTAACCCTTTTTTGACGAAAGGGACTTTACAATCGAATTGCATTCAATATTTTTTCTACTACCGAAAATTTTCTCAAAATACAGAAGTTTAATTAATTTTCTTTACGCACTAGTGAAAGAAGAAGAAACTATAACGCTTTTATTGATTCCTAATGAAATACTTTTGCTTACCCTAGGTATAGTCGGAAAATCTCAATTTAAATTTCAAATGTCAGATTCAATGCACGAAAAAATGTCAGTCACTCACAGCCAACTTATAGGTACATATAGTTCATATAATAGCCTTTTTGGTGTGCGTCATTGATTGTTTATGTTGGAAGAAATAGAAAAAAAGGGAGGTCTGTGATTAATCATAATCAAAATATCACAATAATGAACCGTTTAAACGTATTACAAACGTTAACCCTAATATTTGACTTATAAAAATTTGATTGTTTGATGTTTAGATTACGCGCAAGCACGACCTATTAATCGGGCGAAATTACATCGTTTAATTTACGATGCATACGTACCTTTCGTAGCGGCAATGTCCCATTGACAGTTCTCGTCAGATCTGTACTTTGTTGTTTACGGTCAATTGTTATTTATGAAAAGTGAATATTAATCTTATTTTTTATTTATTTAGACAATACAAAAATATGACTAGATATACGGAAAAAGAGCAACATCTTATTTTGAAAGTTCTCAAGTATTTTCAGTTAGAAAAAGAAGCTTGTAAACGATTAATACCTTTAACTTCAGTGCACCAAATTAGTAAGTTAGTATTTTTTATACAACAATGAGTGAAATTAATATAAAATAAGTTAATCATATGTTTAAAGTTATGAACATCAAATACATGGGGTCAGTAAAAACATCAATGAGACCGGGACCGATGAGTTGCATCCCATTTGAGCAGGCCAAACTTAAAACTATTTTTCGTGCAATCGCACGCGAAGTCAGTATTTCGCGTTCTCAGCACAGTCCGCGAAATTTAATTTCGCGGCCGTTACCCATAGCAACGGCAGCGAAACCAAACGTCACTTCCAAATTTGACATTTCTAAAATACTACAAAGACAAAGATTATTTTTTATTGAATACCATCAAATACATATATTATTTAGGATGAATATTAACATTAATTGTACAGTTTGTATCATTACTATCATTACTTATATTTACTCCAGAAGTTGAAGCAAGAACTGTCAAAATATTTTGTATACATTGAAACATATCATTTCCATAGCACACGGTGACATTGTTAAATAAATTGCTGCTGTTGATTTTAGAACAACAATATATTAACAATTATTTAGTCTAATAATTTTAACGATTGCACGAAAAATAGTGTGTATGCCATGGCCGCGAAACTTTTTAACGACCTCAAGACTATCTTGTCTCAGCCTTAAGCGGCCTCGGCGATAACTGTTCTTTCGGTATTTCGCGGCCTAAGCATACAAATAACTATTGCGGTCTATATCTTCGAATTATACCTTGTCTAATGATTGCGTCGGCACGCACAATTTCGTTTGCCGTCTTGCTACGTCATTCGCGCATTTGAAGTCGCTAGCTAGATTTGTCTAACTTTACTTTCATATTATCTGATCAACGATGATTTTACTTTCAAAATTTTTTTCTATGCGGATGGGTGGGATCCATCACTATATTAGCGTCATATCATCGACTACCCAATTGTGAGTATCAAGTATGTAAAAATCATCCGATTAAGGATGACTAATCGTAAATGCAGCGAGCTACCGGTGAATTACTATTTTAGAAGATGTCAGCTTACAAATTATTACATTCCCAGTAAAATGATAACGTGAGGATGAATAATTGGCAAAAAGTGTTTGTTACCTGTATGCTAAAACTTGAAGAGGTATCTGATAATAATTCTGACAATTGTTCTGGATACAAAAAATTTTCATCTGGACTCTTACCATCCCTTATAAAGAATTCTTCAAAAGTATCCACTAAATCTCCGTATATAATCCAGTTACACAAGTGTCTGTAGAAAACTGTATTCATTGCTTTAATTACCCTAAAAATGAAAAAAGTTACAATTTCATGATGCTTGTTATTTTGCTTCAATAAAACATGTTTTGTATCATTCACATTATAGAAAATGTCATAATATACACTGGCCTTCAAAAATTCGTCACATTTTCAAAAGTGTTATCTCTTCAACCACTCATTTGATTTTTAAGAATTTTGTTGTGAATTGTAGGTCAATTCACAACAAAATATGCAATAATATGCTTGAAATTTTGTTGTATTAAAAAAGATTCACTGTAAAAACAGACAATACGAGAGGACAAAATACCTGAACCTCTAATGATTATTAAAGTGTTATTATTTCGATATTAGGTTAAGTCTAGTAATAATTGTCAACAGATTATTCATTTTTATTTTTATATGTAGAAATTTAATTCTTGTTGTGTTGAAGGTCATATGCCTTCAAAGGGGGCGGCATGTTCACGCCAATCCCGGATTTTTACTTTTCACATTTCGCGCTCTCCCCCGGTACTGCCGAGCGCCGAGGGTTGGAGGCGATACCAGTCGTTAACGAGAATCCAGAGTTACTTTGTGGAAAAGGCGCGGGAAAGTGACATGATCGCCTGGGCACATTCTTGGACATACAGGGGGCTTTCGACAGCACCCCTGTAGAATCAATGTGTACAGCTGCAGTGGAATAGAGCCCATGGTAATTCATTGGCTTTGGGCCATGCTACGCAACCGCACAGTAGAAGCTGCATGGAAAGGACATGTGGCTAAAATGGTCGTCAACAGGGGATGTCCAATAGGGGGCGTCCTTTCGCCCACATTGTGGAACCTAGTAGTCGACTAATTAATATCCTTATTAAACGGTTGGCTTTATGGCAATTGGGTATGCCGATGATATTGTTGTCCTTGTTAGGCATATCACCGTCAACAGGGACCTAATACAAAGGGCCCTGAATAGGGTACACGGGTGGTGCAGCGACCACGGACTTGCAGTTAACCCTGCCAAGGCTAAGGTAATTGCTTTCACCAAGAAGAGACCTGATGGTCTGCACCTTGGTGGAGCGCCACTTCCAGTGGTTGAACAAGTGAAATATCTGGGAGTGATCCTGGATATGACCCTGACATGGAAGGCTCACCTTGATAGTCGCTTGGGAAAGGTGACTAACACGTACTGGGCCTGTAGGAGAGCCATTGGTCCGAAATGGGGACTAACCCCCAAGACGATCTTGTGGTTCTATAAAGTGATCATGCTGCCTATGCACACATACGCGGCTCTGGTCTGGTGGTCAAGGGTGACCCTGGCCACGGCTAGGTCGCAACTGGTACGCCTCCAAAGGGTGGTCGGTTTGGGGGCAACTGGCTGCATGAAAACTACACCAACTGCTGCGTTGGAGGTGATTCTTGGACTTCGGCCTCTTCACCATGTAATCGAGGCTGAAGCTGGGAGGGCACTCCTATGCTTGAAAAGTTTGGGATATGTGCGAAACGAGGAAGGGTGCAGGCACGTCAATAAGCTCAGGCTTCTGGGAAATGTCCCTGTCCTGGCTCGAGCGGCTGATGTCTGCCTGCTCAGGTACTCATTCGTAATCCCTTATAGGGTGAAGATCCAGAATAGAGAAATCTGGGAAAGGGAGGGAAATTCACAGCCTCATGGGATCGTCTGGTACACACATAGTTCATGCTCCAGCGATGGGGCGGGTGCTGGAATTTACTCCAGGAACACAAGGACACAAGTCTGCGTTCCATTGGGTAAGGGTGTGTCTGCATATCAGGCTGAGGTATACGCTATCTTGGAATGTGCGCAGATAAACCTAGACAGAGGTTATACGGATCGACGCATAACCATATACACCGACAGTCAGGCGGCAATTAATAAGGCACTGAGTGGACATTCCATCAACTCAGGGCTTGCTGCTGAATGTCGTGAATGCAAGGCGGAACACAGTGTGTTCATATTTTGCAAACATCTGTAATGAAAATTTTATGTGAAAATAAATTCTATCCATATAAAATAAGATTAGTTCAAGAGTTGTTAGATGATGATTTTGATGGATGCGAAGAGTTTGGAGACATAATGATAACAAGAATTGAGCAGTCAGGGATATTGCAAAGTTTTATGAGAGCTGATTAGACATAATACAGTAAATTATTTTCTTAATATCACATAAATATTTAAATACATCAACACAACTACTTAAACCTTTATATTCAGGAATCTCATCAGGTTATTCATTGTTTTATACTGTGCTCAAATATGAAGTAAAAAGATCAACAAGGTAATTATTACAATTAATTGATTTATCATTATTTTGATTACAGCAGATAGACAATAACTTTTTGCCTCCAATATCTGTTTTAAATGACAGTTATTGCTTTCAATATATTTAGAATAACATAAATTGCATTCTTCAGAGCATTGATACCTGATATCAAGGAAATGGTAATACCTAATGGTTGATGTTACCTGATTTCTTATAATACTTATGCATTTGCATTTTTTGTTTATTATTTATTTAGCTAATAATGACTATGAGTTACTTTATGAATGCACTGTATGTATGCTCCCTTATCTATTAAAAAACAGTAACTATATTATTTTTATTGGTACATCCAAGGGTACATCAGTGAGGAGAAGGTGGCTATTAATTTTAGCATTGTTGCTAGCCACTGATAAAAATGGTTAACAAAATTTTTTATTATGCCATCACCATTCTCAATTTGTCATCTGGGTGAATTGTCTTTTCGGCATCAGTTGCTTTCATGGCCTACTGTTTGATCTTGACATGTATAACTTTTATTTTTTTGTTCACTCACACAGTTTTAGTCAATGCATGAGTTATTTCTTTGTTGACATAATCTGCAGATATGTCTCTTGTAGCATTGGTTTTATTGATTTGATATGAATAAGCTATATTTTCAAGTGTATCTGCTAAGAATCAATTTTATGTATCCAATTTTTTCTTGCTTGATTATGTAGTACATAATTTTGTTTAAATATTAGGTAGCTCAATTTGCTATTCATATTTCATAGTTTAACTAATAAAAATATTCTAAACATGTTTCTAAAGCAGCTGTATCCTTCCAAGTTATATGGCTGTTTATCATTGAATTACTCACATGGGGTAGACGTTTGGGAACTTCATATTACTATTAAAAAGTACAAGTGTAACTGAAGGAATGCAAGAAATTTGGGATAAATATAATTTGGTATGCAAAAATTATACTCACAAAAATTACTTACTCACTAGCAGCTATAGCAACTTGATCAACACCACAAGTAATATATTTATGTAGTCTCCCTATCAATAAACATCCATGTACATTATCATTTTGTATAATATGAGTCATAGAGAGTAAAGCTTGAAATAATGTTCTGTACTTCTCGACATTACTTAGAATAAATGTCAATGAAAGTTGTGGGTTCTCTAGAAACATTTGTTCTAATGCTACAATGTCTTTTCTGTAACTATCAAGAGTTTTATGAATCCCTGTACAAAAAGCTGTAATATAAAAGCCACAGGGAATAATCTTTTCATTTGATTGTTCGCTTTTCCCTAAAAATAAAAATAGCAGGTACATATTATATATCTCAAAACCACATAATTCTATACCTTTCAAGTTATGAGTTTGATTTAAATTTTTTTTAATAAAAGCTGATATTTTATGGTAATCTATAGCAATCTCAACTATTGTTTGTAGCAGCTTTTGCTCCCCTGGATGTAAAAATTCTTGCAATTCAAACAAGTGGGTCCACTGAAACACAATAGATAGTTAATTGGAATTAGTTTAACTATTTAATTATCACATTATATGTTTCTGACACATTTTCTCCATCTGGATTATTCCATAGATTAAAAAGGCATTCGTGTATCATATTTTTATTCTACAAAAATGTCTAAAACCAAATACAACAATAAACCTAAATCATTAAAATTTTTAATACAAAATTTCGAACTGATAGTGATAAACCATTTATGAAAAACTAAGTCATGTCAAACGTCAAAGTCGTCAAACGTTTCTGCGCAACTAGCCCACGCTTCGAATCGCTGCAGTCACGGTAACCAGTGGTTATCTATGGCGCCAACTACAAGACTGCTTTACATAATAAGCAATTATTAAACGAGCAATTTATGATAGCCATTACTCCCGCAGGATGACCCGAGTGAATAATGTTCTTAAATTGCGAGTAGAATACTAAACTTTGTTCACGACCCTTGATTTCTTTAAATAAAAGTAAATAATGCGAGTGTAGAACGTTAAGTAATAATTTGGTATTATTCACAATTCTAACGTCAAAATTAATAAATTTCTGGACCCGTATCTTTGAACGTTCGGTTAAATACTCCCACGTATTTCATGTGATGGGAGTGGATTTGTTATGTACGAGCAGTATCTTCGTTCTCTACTCTACTCTACACGCTTACTCCCACGTAGGACTGTTACGACTGATAAATTCGTTCGTTTGCAAGTCGAACATCCGAGATTTTGAAGATATATACTGCTCGGGTCAAATAATGTGACATATAGAGATGGGCGATACTGTGCAAAAGTATCGATACACCGTACTATTATAAATATAGTGTTTAAGAACTATCAATATTGGAAAATATCGTTATGAAAAGTATCAATACTAAAAATTTTGATATTTTATCTATACGATATGTTTCAGAAACAAATTTCCTGAACAAAATACGCAGATTTAATAGTTTATTTTATATTGTACCCCCATCTCTAGTCACCTATGTTCCGAAATTTTGTGAGTGTTGAGTTGTCATGGCATGCTATTTAAATGCAGAAGCGTGAATTATGAGTTCATAGTTCACTCTAGTGAGTGAGTCACAGCAAAAAATGTACTTTTAACCATATACTGGCAAATATAATAAACATAACTCTTATTTTGTTAAAAAAAACTCAGATTCGGTAAATTTAAATGAATATTTCTTACTGGCATAAGTCACAAGTATAGTTTTTTATATTTTTGTCCACTCCAGCACATTCAGCATGAGCACATTTTGTACAAATCCTACAACGTATCCAGGTTTCACGTGATTTAGATCTGCTATATAAATCGTTACAAAAAATACAAGCAGCGTCTTCCTCATCATCATCTTCGATGTATATATTATTTTCCTTTTCTTCATCTTCATCTTCATTTAACTGACTTTGAATATTTTTCTTGGCTCTGTTCGCTGCACGCCTTAATTCGGCTGCCCATTTTGTTTCAGCTCTTATCTTTATTTCAGCTAGGATAGGACTTTCTGTTAACGCTTGGGATCCAGTTGTCTGCCTTTTGCGCTTGGTGTTTTCTATTCGTGGATGATGAACTCTTTACAGTGTAAGGATTGGAAACGTCTTGACGAGTTATAGCCATTGACCCTTATAACTATATATGTTATAATAACTGAACCCAACACCCAGATATGAGTAAAAGGAGAAATGCTTGTTCTGATAACCAGAACAATGTGTGAACGCACCCTTATTTTGAGATAAAAAAAAAATAGTGTGTAGTGAGTTTGACATTATTATGTCAGATTGGTTTTTTCGCTATTTTTATCATTTTATTTGCGAGTTGTTAATTAAAATATAATTAATAAAGTGAAGTATCATATAATACAGTCCACATTGATTTTACGTAAAGGTCAACAATTCTATACAGATGATATTTTGTACTTTTTATGGATGCCTCCCATAATCCGCCAAAATGAGGTCTTCTGGGAGGAATAAAACTCCAAGAAATTCCCTTGGTTGTTAAAAATGTCTCAATTTCGTTTGAAGTTGATTTTTTATTGAAAAAATCGTGCAGTTCCTTCAATTGGTTGCTTGAACCCAAAAAATTTGTTGCATTATCGCTATAGATAACCAATGGATTTCCGCGACGGGATATAAATCTTTTTAAAGTTAGTATAAAGTAGGCTTCAGTAGATAAACTGGAGACGAGTTCAATGTGTACTGCCTTTGTAACCATGCATACAAAGACAGAAATGTATGCCTTTACTAAAGTTGCTTTTCTTAAAATTGAAGATTTCACAAAAAAGGACCACCAAAGTCAACTCCGACCTTTGTAAAGGCCCTGGATGGAGTTACTCGATCTCTAGGAAGATCCGACATGATCTGTTGACTTATCGGCTTTTAAAACGATAACAAGTTACACAATTGCGAATAATCCGTTTTATCTCTAACAGACCTCCAAGAGGCCAAAACCTTAATCGAAAATTTGACATTACCAACTGTGCCCCACCATGACCCAATCTAGGCGGTGCTCTGCCTTTAGCATCAATGATACGACCAAATTTTTCGAAGGAAGTAGAACTGGATGTTTTTGGGCATGGGGCAGATTTGCGTATGCTAGACGACCTCCAACTCTCATCAATTCATTGTCATCGAGAAACGGTGATAATCGAAGAATGGCCTTGTTCGAAATGGTCTTATTGGATTTCAATGCTTGAATCTCAGTCGAAAAATTTAATTTTTGTAACACCTTAATAATAAACTGTTGGGATTTATCAAGCTCCTCAACCTTAAGAGGGCCTAAAAATCCCTTTAATTTATCCTTTGAATTATTAACAAAGCGAAAAACGAAGGCAATTACTCGTTGTAATTTTGAGTAAGAAGAGCTTCTTCCAAAAACAGAATTCCAAAAGGTAGATGTATCCTCCAGTTTATGACCAAGTAAAACAGTTTTAGTCTTACGTTCCTCCGGAATATCATGTAATGTTATTTTTGTCATATCAAATTCCTCTAGTTCTAAATTGGGACCACTCAAAAACGCCGGACCGTGAAACCACAAATTTGAAACCAAAATTTCATTAGGTGTCATTCCTCTTGATATCAAATCTGCGGGATTGTCAGATGATTTTACAAATTGCCAGTGATAATTTGAAGTAATTTTTTGTACTTCCGATACTCTATTGGAGACAAATATAGACCATCTAGAAGGGTGAGATTGCAACCAACACAAAGTAATTTGGGAGTCTGTGTACAAGTGGATACCTTCAAATTGAAACTTATTTTCGAAGACGGTAACTATTTTTTCCATAAGCTAGGATAGAAGAACAGCTCCACAGAGTTCAAGACGAGGTATTGAAATAGTTTTTGTTGGTGCGACACGGCTTTTTGCACATACCAAATTGCAAGAAACAAGCAAGTTTTGGTTAAATAAATTACTCTAACATAGATGCAAGCGCTATATGCCTTAAGACTAGCATCGCAAAATCCATGAAGTTCAATTCTGAAAATGCTATGATTAAGAAATAACTTTCTGGATTTTTTTAAATGTGCCAGCTTGGGAATGTTGGAAACAAATTCTGTCCATTCAGACATAAGATCTTCTTTAAGATTCTCATCCCAGTCGATTTTAGACAACCAAATTTTTTGCATCATAACCTTTGCTACAATTATAATAGGAGCAACAAAACCTAACGGATCAAATAGTTGCGCTATTTGGGAAAGAACTTCCCTTTTAGTAGCGACGACCTTATATCAACAACCTTTGGTAGTGTAATGGTGAACTCATCAGAATTCGAATTCCATGAGATTCCTACAACCTTATTAATGTCATTTTCGCATTTGATTTCATACATTTGAAAACTAGGAGAAATATTAGTTTTCAAAATTTCCTTAACAAATTCCTTAGAATTCGAACACCACTTATGAAGTTCAATATTTGCTGATTGAAGCACTGATACGAGCTGTTTGTGGGTTTCCTGTAGCTCCTCCAAGGAATCACAGGTGGCAAGTATATCATCAACGTATGTCTGATGCAAAATAGCGTAAGCAGCTAGAGGATAATTGTCTTTGTTTCGAATTGCAAGTTCTTGAAGAACACGGGTTGCTAGATAAGGCGCACTATTAGTGCCATAAGTAACAGTAAGCAGCTCAATGCATTGTAAGGGTTGTTCTAAGTTATCACGCCATAAAATGTTTTAAAGAAATGTTTGTTTGGGGGAAACTCGAATGCAACGGAACATTTTGATTATGTTACTAATGAGAACAAATTTAGTAGTTCTAAAACGGGTAAGTATATCAAAAAGTTCAGGCTGTACACGAAAGCCCTTTAGCATAATATCGTTTAATGAAAACCCACTTGAACTTCTCATCGAGGCATCAAACACTACCCTGAGCTTAGTGGTAGGACTGTTGTCTCGAAGCACACAATGGTGCGGCAAAAAATACTTGTTTTCTCCATTGGCATTAAAAAGGTCGAGGGGAACATATCTAGCATGATTCAAGGAGATGTATTCATCAATAAATTTCTTGTATTTAACAAAAAGATCAGTAGATTTTGCGAAGCGTCGTTCGAGATTTAGAAATCGTTTTCGAGCCATATTAAAGGAATCACCTAGTTTTAAATGTTCATTTGGTCCTTTTAAAGGAAGTGTCACTTCAAAAGACCCGTTAGGAAGAATTCGAACTGTTTGACGAAATATTGTTTCTGCAAGGTCATCATCAGGGTTAAGTATTCTTTCATGGGGTGTAATTTCTTCCTGAGTCCAAAATTGTTCAAGTAAAATGTCCGCTGGGGTTTGTGTAAACATACAAGTTTCGAATCGAGATTGTGCTTTGTCAAGTTTTTCCTCATATGAGATACATTGATTGGGGACAGGACCACCAATCACGAAGCCTAGATGTGTATCAACAAGTGTCAAAAACCTTTCATGTAATCGAATTATACCTCCTTTTAACAAGTGATAATAGACGTCTGCACCAAGCAGTAAATCAATGTGCGAGGGAATAAAAAAGAAAGGGTCAGCCAAGCTGATATTTTTAGGAATTGAAACAGAGTCCAAATTAAGCAGAAATGATGGTAAACGATTACTTATTTTGTCTAAAACAGTACAAATCACATCAAAGAAATAATTTCTCTCAATGTTCGAGTGAATCGTCAATTTTACAATCCTATTTGAGTTTGTGACAGTGTTACCAACACAGTCAATTCGAATTTGTCTCATTTCAGGTGTATATCCAAGTTTTTGAAGTAAACATTCTGTCATTGAAGAGGTGGTAGCACCAGAATCAAGAATTGCCTTAACATTTAGTGGGCAGCCATTTTTGTCAAACACATGTAGTTACCATTGCTGTAGCCACTTAAGGTTGAAGTTGATAAGACTGTTTGTTGTATAGTAGAAGTACCTATGGGTGTTAGTCATAAAGAATTATTATTCGAACTATTTGGTGCAAGTTGAGGTGTGAGGTGTGAGTGGTTCTACTGCAGTTGATAATTGATGGTGGATTCGATGCTGTTCTGTTTGTTCAGAGTTTGAGTTTGAATTATTTTCAGACTGTGAAAATCGATTAACCGGATGCAACAAAGTATGATGCTTATAATTGCAAACTGATGTACAACCACGTGATGTGCAATTGTCAGTTACATGGTTGGGCATTAGGCAATTGTAACAAAGTTTTTTATCCTTAACAAAATTATGCTTTTCAGAGCGAATTAATTTAATAAATTCTTGACATTTATAAATTTTGTATCCTATAAAATTGCAGTATGTACATTTTGAATCATTAACTTGAGAAGAAAATACCTTTTGTTTTTCTTTATTGCTACCTCATCAGTTTGTGTTAAACAGTCAATTTCATCTTGATATTCACAAATTTTTGCAAATGCTTTTTCAAGTCCATCTAACCTAATTTCTAGCTCCTGTATAATAGTACTATCTGCATTTGGAGTAAACCAGTTTCCAATTCTGGTCATACAGCCCTTTGCTGTGGCCCGTTTTCTAATAAAATCATCCATAATGAAATATACCTATACGAAGAAAGTCAATACAATGATAAAATGCAATGATAAAATATAAGATTTTTTATAACAATATTAAATTTTGAATTGTTATTGTGCACCAATTTGTCCAAAAGGTACCGTGTAAATGATGAATTCGCAAAAATATGTGAGCGTATTGTTAGAAACTGAGTTTGAATAAGCATTTACAACCTGTACAAAAGTTAGGTAAGTACTACAAAGCGAGTACTGAATGAAAACTCAAATTCTAAATCAATGTTCAATGGTCAACTTCAAATTATCTCTACTTTTGTACTTTAACAAAGGGGAAGAAGTTGTTTAATTTATTTTAATAATGTCACTACCACGGAGAAGGGCTCGGAATCAATTTACGAGTCAATCGAATTCCAACAGATCTGGGTAAACTTCAAAATGACAAACGCCTTTTTTGTAGTAGTTAATAAGACTTCCATAAGTAGCCTTTAATAATCTTGATATTATGAAATATTTGAATATTTCCTCGAAAATTTGAAGCAGAAAACGTTGACCTTGTTTGACCTTGTTTGAAGTATTTTCTCTTCACTTTTTCCTTGCACTCTTTGTCTCAATGTCCAATAAGTAGCTAGTACCTCCAGAAGTCTCAAGATTCAAAATCCGGTTCGATGGGACCAATTCGTGTTTGGACACGAAGGGTACGTAAAATCAATGTGTACTGTATTATATGATACTTTACTTTATTAATTATATTTTAATTAACAACTCGCAAATAAAATGATAAAAATAGCGAAAAAACCAATCTGACATAATAATGTCAAACTCACTACACACTATATTTTTTTTATCTCAAAATAAGGGTGCGTTCACACATTGTTCTGGTTATCAGAACAATGCTTATATGCTTATATGCTTATATGCTTATATGTTTTATTAAATTTAATCAGTCTGATTTTTATATTCATTTCTGTAACTCTAAAATTATATTTCGATTGATTAATAGTTTGCTTATTATTTGTGTTGAAAGTAATAAAGTGTTTTTAAAAATAAAGTTTTTCAATAAATAAACTTAAGTGGCGCAGTCAGTAGGATTTTCGTCAGGAAATCTATCGTAGAAAAACCGTGAGTTTCAACTCTTTAGACGAAAACCGGAATCAACTTCAAGTTCCAGTTCCCAAGGAATCCATCGAGAAAGCCAAGGACAGATAATAGAATAGGTCTATTGCAATAAAAAAAGCACATATGTGGTAAGAATTTTTTTTATGTCAGACTCCTCTTCCAACGAGGAATCCTTAAGCGAAATCGACAATTGTGAAGAGTTAGATTTAATTGATAATTTTAAATATTTTGCTATAATGGCACCACCATTTTTAGACATCAAAAATTTGTCAATCATCCCAAATTTTGATGGGAACATTAATAAGTTGCATCGTTTCATAAATGCTTCCGAATCAATTTTACGTCACTATTTAGATAGTGAAAATATCGGTAATTTTCAAAATACATTACTTGTTAATGGTATATTAAATAAATTAGAAGGTGAAGCAGAGGAAATAGTTGCCATAACGGGCGCTAAAACTCGGAATGATATAAAAAATGCTTTAATTTTAAATTTTGGTGATCGTAGAGACGAGAATTGTTTGTATCAACATTTAGTTAATATAAAACAACGTAATAATAAGTCTCCTTACGTATTTCACGCGAATCAAAAAGAAATTTTTTCATTAAACAAGCGCTTAAGTCATTTTTAGCTGGTTTAAAGGAATCATTAGGGCCTATTATTCGTGCTATGAGACCAAATTCACTAGAACAAGCGTTTCAATTTATTAGAGAGGAAGATAATATTAAATATTATCAGAAAAATCAAAATTTTGGTAATGTTAATTTTAATAATACTGTTCGAAAATATCCCAACCAACCCAATATCCCACGCCAATTTTAACAAACACCCCAACAAAATTTTCAACTAACACACCAACAACATTTTCAACTAAGAATGACAAATAATTTTACACCTAAATTTCCCAGAGGACCAATACAAATTCAACGTAACCCAAATCCACCAAATCCTATATATCCAACAATTTCTCAAGTTTTTGGTAAACCTCCAAATGTTTGGAAACCAAATTCAAATAACGTTCAACCTAAACATGTACCTATGTCTGTTTCAACAAGAAATACCACACCTCAATTCCGAAACACTAGTAATTTCCAAAATATCAACCAGAAACCTAATTTCCATTCTGAAGAATTATTCAACGCAGAAACTTCTCCTGAACAAGTAGAAATAAAAACTGATACTTCAAATTTTGACGAAACAAATTATGACGAAACAAATTATAGCGACAATTTTGAATATGTAAATGAGGACCATTCTGAAAATTTTCAGGAAACTCAAATTGCATACGAAATGACTTAATAGAACTTTATATTTCCACAGACAAAAAAGAATTACCCTTTATTCAAATCTCCAATACCCCTATTAAACTACTTATAGATACCGGCGCAACAAAATATTTTCTGAAACCTGAAATTGCTGAAAAATTTTTCAAGGATAAAATTTTCAGAGAACCTTTCACTGTTACAACAGCACTTCAGACATATAGTCAAGAAAATTGTGTAATCATTCCAGTATTTTCTGAATTTAATAGAAAAGATAATTTTAAGTTTCATCTTTTCAAATTTCATGAGATTTTTTATGGTCTTATAGGACTTGATAATATAAGATTATTAAAGTATAGTTAGATTTTGTTAACTCACAGTTAATTACACCCGAAACTACGTCACCCATTCTATATCTAGAAAGTTATCCCACTATTTAAAAAAAAATTGATCCTTACACTTGCTTTTGGCAAAAGTACCTACCTGTTTCTCAAACAAAAGGTGACATCTTCATTCCCAAACAAATAATAAAAAAATGTGAAATTCCATTTTCTTTATCACACGCAAATAATGGAACTGCTTTGGTAGAAATTCGTAATAATACAAATGACGAAATTATTTTTTCTTTATCTAAGCCATTACAAACTACACTTTTCGAATAAAATTGCTTTGACTTATTTCACATGGACATCCAACCAGACGAAACACATGACAAATCTGACATTGCCAAACTTTTGAGAACAGATCATTTGAACAATGAAGAAAGAGATCAAATTATAAAACTCTGTCGAAAATATTCAGAAAAAGACCCACTTACTTTTACAAACTGTATTAAACATTCAATAAAAACTAAAGACGAATTACCGGTATATAATAAATCGTATAGGTATCCTTTCATACATAAAGAGGAAGTGCAAAAACAAATAAAATCCATGTTAGATCAGAACATTATTCGACCTAGCAACTCGCCCTGGTCATCTAACATTTGGGTAGTGCCGAAAAAAGCCGATAGTTCTGGCAAAAAGAAATGGAGGATTGTAGTAGACTACGGAAAATTAAACGAAAAAACTATTGACGACCGCTATCCAATACCGTTGATTGATAAGTTTTCATTCAACGCCAATACCCAATATAGCGGATGTACTAGATAAATTAGGTAGATGTAATTATTTTATGATTTTAGACTTGGCTAGCGGATTTCATCAAATTGAGATGAATCCCGAAGATATCCAAAAAACTGCTTTTAATGTCGAAAATGGACATTATGAGTATGTTCGAATGCCGATGGGACTTAAAAACAGTCCTGCGACATTTCAACGTGTTGTAGACAATATTATGAGGGGCTTACAAAATGAAATATGTTTAGTTTACTTAGACGACATAATAGTTTTCTCGACATCTCTACAAGAACATATAACAAATTTAGGTAGAGTATTTGAAAGACTTAGATAGAGACACAAATTTTAAAATTCAAATCGACAAATGCGAATTCCTGAAAAAGGAAGTTGCTTATCTTAGTCATTTAGTGACACCCAACGGAATAAAACTAAATCCTGATAAAATCTGTGCAATACCTACAACGTTACCCAATACCTAAAACAACCAAAGATATAAAATCATTTTTAGGTCTACTTGGTTATTATAGACGATTTATAAAAGACTTTGCCCGATTGACAAAACCTGGACAAAACATTTGACATCCTGTTTAAAAAAAGGAGCGAAAATTGAACATACTGCTGAATTTATTAGATGCTTTGAAACTTGTAAAAATTTACTTACTAACTAACCTATCTTACAGTATCCAGACTTTTCTAAAGATTTTATTTTGACAACAGACGCTAGCGGTTTTGCCTTAGAGGCAGTATTATCGCAAATATCATCTGGAACAGAAAAGCCTGTGACTTATGCTTCCAGGACTCTCAATGTGTCTGAACAAAATTATAGCACTATAGAACGTGAACTTTTAGCTATCGTATGGGCTACAAAATACTTTAGGCCATATTTATTTGGGAGAAAATTTAAAATATATTCTGATCATAAACCTCTTAAGTGGCTAATGAATCTGAAAGAACCAAATTCTCGACTTGTAAGGTGGAGGCTTAAACTCGAAGAATTTGATTACGAAATTGAGTATAAAAAAGGCTCTACGAATTCTAACGAAGACGCACTTTCTCGGGTTGAAATACATACAAAAGAGCTAATTGACTTTTACACCGAAAACTTTGACGATTCTGTTTTAAATAACCAACGAGACGAAGATCAAGATAACGAATCCATAATTGTAAATGTAGGCGAACCCCCAATAATAACAAACGATGATGATAACAATACAGTTCACACAAGCGAAGAGGACCCTATTTTAGGTATGAAAATTTCCGAAAAACAATATTCAATTTTGTTTTACATTCTCCCACAAAACCCAAAATAGAACAATATTTTCTAACAAAAAACGACTTCATTTGCAAATTTCAATTAAAGATTTTAAAAAGGATGTTATAAATGTTTTCAAAAATTTTATTGATCCAAAATTTAGTTATAGTGTGCATTTCCAACGTCACGATTATATCCCTCAATTATTAGAAATATTACGGACAACTTTTAAAAATTCTGCTTATAAACTAACACAATGTAATGAAATATTAACAGACATAAATGACAAGGACGAACAACACGAAACTATAAGACTATTCCACAAGGATAAAAATAACCATCGTGGAATACTTGAAACCGAGATTATTAGAGCAAAAAATGACGGTAAAATAAATATTCTTAATGATATGACTTATGCTATTTTAGGCTATAATAATTCGATACACTCTGTGACAAAACAAAAACCAATCGACATACTAAATGGACATTTAAATTCAAAAGAATTATTTGATATAAACCTTGGTCAAACCCTTATTAATAACTACGTTCAAGAACATCGACAAGTTACGACAGAAATTTATAAAAAATTAAATGAAGCACTAAGTTCTCAAAAAGAGGCGATCATAACCTACCATAATCAAAACCGACATGACCCATTACAGTACGAGCCTGGCACTGACATATATAAAAAGAATACAACACAAATTAGGAACAAACTTAACCCAAAATTGTATAAAACAACAGCCCTCTCTGACAAGGAGATAAAATTTAAAACGAATAAAAATAAACTTTTACACAAACAAAATCTTAAAAGACCAAAAGCTAATCAGAAAAAATTGTTACAGGACGCTACTAGTCGTTCCAGTCCTATTTCTTCCACTATTAAAGGGTGAAGAAATTCTGATCACTAACTTAAATAATAATCCTGGCATCCTTCCGTACAAACTAGGCACAGCAAAATTAAAAGCAAGTGTTCACACTTTCCTTCATTATTACGATTTATCTCCTACAGGTAAAGAAAGTGAAACTCTAAAAAATGCATATAATAACGTAACATTAGCGATTCAATCAGGGCTTAGCTACCCTTATTTTCAAGAGCTCGATTATTTGGATCGTGCACTTCTTTATCAAGTAAGAGTGCTGAACAAAAATTCCACTCTCTATTGCCATCATTTAGAGTAAAAAGAGGTCTCATTAATGGATTAGGTTCAATAATTAAAAGTATCTCAGGTAATCTTGATGCAAATGATGCAACGTACTATGATAAAGCCATATTTTACTTGCAAAATAATGAAAAAGAAATTGTACAAAAGCTTAATCAGCAAATTTCACTTACAACTGACATTATTGGAAATTTTAACGATACAGTATCACTTATAAAGAGTAATCAAGAAACAATATTTTCTGGAATACAGACAATACGTAATTCACTGGACACATTTGTATTTCAATTTAACGATTACATGCAAACTCGAAATGTTTTAGATCAATTAACTGTAAACTTTAATATGATTTTTTCTACGCCCATGTCCGTAAAAGTCAAAAATCGCACTGACAACATTCCTCGTAAGTGACATTTAACAATAACATGCACGTAATGAAAATCTCATAACATACATGTGCGTTTAGATAGAAAAACTTAGATTTCTTTGTTGAATCAAATTGCAATCAAATTTTCATTTACGTAATACTTTATTTGGTTTATTTACATACTTTTAATCAATTGAAAAACATAAAAGCTCTTAGCATTAGTGAAATACATTTTAGATTAAAAGAGTGATGCCCCTAAATGTCGGCAACACATTTTACAATTTCAAAAAAAATAATTCGGTGTTTCTTGATATGGGAAAAAACGTCATCTCATTTATGCTGTCAATTTTGGTAACAAATTATAGTATCCGAACATTTTCTCAACTTTACCTATGAATATGACTGTTAGTAATGAAAAATATGAAATTATGAGCACTCAGAAGAAAATAGATGGGCATAGAAAAAGTATAGTACATTACACGAGTTGTAATCCCATTACGCACTCGCCGCTGTGCGGCATCGTGCGTAAACTTTTTCACTTCGTGCGTAATGGGTTACTTACACTCTTGTTACGTAATATACTATTACATCTCTTAAGTCAGATAGAAAATGTTGTAACCTTTGCTAGATTAGGAATTTTACACAATAGTATAGTAGATATAAATGAAATGGATTCTATTATTGATACAGTATTAAAATATCACTCTAGAAATGAAATAATTTTTCCAAATATAGGCAATGACACATATAGATACTATGACATTCTAAAAATTGAAGCGTACTACTCTGATACAAAAATCGTTTTCGCTATTCACTTTCCTATTGTTTATCCTGAAACCTTTTCATGTTATCACCTCTTTTCTATCCCTACAACAAACCACACAACTATCATATCCCGCAACACCTATCTGACCATGAACGAAAATTATTACCAATATCACTCGTCGCCTTGCGTAGACCTAAATCCAAATTATTATTGTCCCGATGGAAGTCTGTCTGTAGGAGTCGAAGAAGAAGATTGCATTTTCCAGTTACTTCAGCTTCAGTCAAATCCAAAAAACTGCAAAAGTATTCCTAATTAAATTTCGAAAAATGTTATTCAGTCAATTGATGTTCCACATTAGGTACATAGCCATTTTCAAGAAGATGAACCGAGAGAAGAAGAAAAACTAGAAGAGCGACCGGAGGCAAGTCCTGGGGCATTTTTCACTCTATGAAACATGCCAGAATCTTAGAAGGGAGGAGTTATAGCCATTGACCCTTATAACTACATATGTTATAATAACTGAACCCAACACCCGGATATGAGTAAAAGGAGAAATGCTTATTTTGCTATTTGACAATTTATACAATTTCTGCTTATATGTTTTATTAAATTTAATCAGTCTGATTTTTATATTCATTGCCGTAACTCTAAAATTATATTTCGATTGATTAATAGTTTGCTTATTATTTGTGTTGAAAGTAATAAAGTGTTTTTACAAATAAAGTTTTTCAATAAAGAAACTTAAGTCGCGTTATTTCATCATCTCCCTTTAAAGTAGAAGGTTTTGAAATTAAAACTTCCTGGAGATTTATTACATCATCAACTGGATCTTGCTCCTGTTCTTGGGCAATATCTGTCGCTGCTGAAGGTGCAGGAATATGATCCGGAAAAATATTTGAATCAAAGGGTTGTATGCCTGAATGTTTGAAACCATCAACAGCATTTTGATTAGATGCTGATTTTCCATAAGCTTCTCCAAATAATGTTGCAACTTGATATTGTGTTACTACCCGCCCTGGGTGGTTTCTTAACCATTTTGATACTTCTTGGTTGTAATAACTTTTCAGTGGCCCAAAAAAGAAAATAGGTATCGAGAGGTTGCATCCGATGGGTTCTCCTTTGTTCCCGTTCTCCTTTGCTAAAGTTACAACTTCCACGTCTTCGTGAGTTTCGTGACCATCTAAAAGAAGTAAAACTTTATTTTCCAATGATGGTTTTGCATACTTAATGAAATGTTTGAGCCACTGATAAAAAGTTTGTGATGTCATCCAACCAGAATCGCTGATAAGTCCCAGAGTTCCTGGAGGAGCTCCGTCTATTAGCTCATTTTGCCATCTTTTTCTGGCAAAGATCAGGGCTGGTGGAATATAATTTCCAGCAGAGTTCATACAGCAAACAGCTGTAATGTGCTGACCTCTCTCTCTGCGCTGGTTAATGCTCCTACTTGTTTTTTACCGTTTTTGGCATAAACTTTTTGGGGGAACAGTAGACATTCCTGTTTCAACCACGTTCCAGAATCTTAAAGGATCAATCTTATGTTTCTTAACCATTTCGTCTACAATTTTAAAAAATTGACTAACTCGTGGTTTATTAAATCCTTGTGCTCTACCTGCTGATGTAGGTTCGGGATTTCTAAGAGAAATTTTTGGATTCCGTTGGCTAAACTCTCGCAACCAATCCCATCCAGCCCTCCCGTTTTCCTCGTTAAATCGATGGCAAAAATTGTTTTTAACAGCTAATTGGTAAGCCAGTTTTCGTACATCATCGCAGGTTAAACCGAATATCATTCTTTCCAGATGTAGCAAATATTCCACGAGTTCTCCTTCCTGTTCTAGGAAGAATGTTGTTAGGTATGTCCCTAAGCCCTTGTCAGTTCCTTTAATTTGTTTATTTTTGTTTTGAGCCATTCGGCAAAGTGTGGCTAGGGGTACACCGTAAATTTTAGAAGCTTTTAACCATAACATTTCGCCAGAATTTATACTGCTTGAATAGCATGGTTCATACTTTCTACTGACCAATCCTGTCTGTCAGTTTGCCTTTTGTATATTGAAACAATATAGGTTCCCGGCGTTGAAAGTTGTGAAAAAAATTGAAAAATTAATAGTGCAGGTTCTTACGAAACTGATTTAATATTTGGAGATAACAAAGCCAGTTCTCAGGGCTTTGTTATCTGACGGAAATTAGGAAAAGAGAAGACTTAAGTAAAGTAAAGAAATTTAAGGGATCCACTAATTTTTTTTCCTAAAACAAAATTAGAAAAAAAATCAGGTAACTTTCAACGGTTGCAATCTACTCGAAAATAATTAAGCTATTTAAAAATAGAAATGAAAGCTGATGGTGGAGGTTTAATAAATAAAACTTTCAGTTAAAAACAATTAATATAGGTAAATATATTCACATAAAAATTTGAAAGATGATCGTGTACACAAAAAAATAACTAAAACTGAAAAAGGTTAGTAACTACAAATATTATAAACAAAATGGTCATCAAAATTTTGTTAACAATTGGAAAGATGGATAGAGTGATACAACCTCTTTTTTTTCTTCTGATCTTGATGCGCTGAACGAATAGAACTGGTTTTTCTACCTTCTGACTTATATAAATAAAATTGTGTCATCTATTTTTAAAAGGTCCTTTAGAAAACTAGGCTTCAGAAAAATGTAGGTACCCCAGGAAACTAATAATAGTCACTGGAACAGTCTTCTAGTGAACTGTGCTCCCGGAAACTGTAATATCCAGGTTCCAGGAAACAGTATTCCCAGAAACTGTGCTATAAAGGATATACAGATATAAGAAAACAATAAAGAAACCAGAAGATTACTTGGATATCTGTCCAGCTCAATAAATACAATTGAATACTATAACTTATAACTTTTGGATTCATTCTGGACAAATATCTGATTTTGATATAAGAAAATTTTGCTCAAGACATATGATGGTAAATCCATGTGGCATCCAGAATGGGTACCCATTTTATTGTAACTACTTTTTTTACAAAAAAAAATGGTAAATTTTTCAATAACAAAATTTAACATTGAAAAGAAACAATATACCTAATGTAATAACATACCAGTAATCCAGATTCTTATTAGATATAGACTTCGCAAGTTATCGTTTTTTAAAAGCACAGAAGATAATAATTATTTGTAAGGAATACTGCACAGTTTCTACTAGTTACTTCCATAGGGTTACTTCGTCAACTGACGATACGAGAACAAGCCGGTGCCTTCTCCGTTTCTATTTAAAGACACTTGAAAATTTTAAATTTCGCGGTAAAATATCACTAGAATATTGATTTTTGGTTAGTTAATTTATTCCACTACAAATCACAAATGTGAAATATTACAATTGCAATATTTTTAGGAACTCGATACATTCTATTCCACCAAAAATCAAAATTCTCTTATTTTCTGGAAGGTTAACCGCAAAGTTAACGTTTCAATATTCCAACCATTTTTTTAACTGAAATTAAAAATGTGGGGTTTTAAGAAAATAAAATTTTAGGTGATCTCCAAATAATTATACTCCAAGGGTAAAATGAAATAGTGTGTCAATTTATCCGAGGACCGGGTATGTCATTTTACCCATTGTCACCATTAAACAAGAAGTTAATAGGAGATAAAAACTATAGACATTGTGGTAATTGGTACATTACTACGAGAAGTACATGCCGCTCTACTTATTTATGTCAAAAATGTCACAAAAACTCAATTTTTGTCAAATATATACCTCTAAGGGCTGGTTGTTCAATGGAGGTTTAACTCGCTGATTAAGTGAACCGGGTTCAATATGTAACTATGGATTAGAGCATCACGCTCTTTCAAAGGAAAACTAAACAAGGATTACTTAATTCATTGTTTTCATTTGTTGGCAACACATATATCAGCATTCGGATTATATTCGGACTCATTCGGACTCTTCCGCGCGGAATGAATGCAGAACTAAAATTAACCTTACCTTTTCAACAGTTTGAACAAAGAGTTTGAATTTCTGATCATTTTAAATCTGATATTCATAAAATGGATCCCACTATAAAGAAAAAGCGAACGGATAATTTCAACGAAGGCGAAGAAAAAATTCTCATTTCATTGGTGAAAAAATATCAACACATTGTAGAGTCAAAGAGAACCGATGCAATCACCAATTCGGAAAAACTCAAGACATGGGAAATAATATGCAATGAATATAACACTTATCTGTTCTGGTTGCAAAACAGCCCAGGCTCTCAGAACAAAATTTAACAATTTAAAAAAGAAAACAAAACAGAAATTCGCTACTGAAAAGAGACTTCTTGGACGTACAGGAGGAGGTCCTCCACCACCAGAAATAAAGGTGAATAATGTAGAATTCGAGTTACGAAGTATGATGGGGCATACTTTAACAGGATTCAAATCCAAATTGTCTGGTTCTTAATATCTTTTGATATTAGATGTATAATAGGACGGGTTATTTCTTTTGGCAACCGAAATCTATTTAAAAATTCCTTTTCTGTCCATTCTTCCAAATGGTTCCGACGTTGCCTAAGTTCTGGTCTCTTTCTTCTTGGGGCAATAATATCAATAATTTCCAAAAAATCATCATCGTCAGTTATGTCTTCCATAATCTGTGTAGTAAAAGAAGTAATTTAAAGTATTCAAATAAAGAACAAATAGAAATAACGTTTATCAACCAAAATATCATAGAATTTATAGGTTAGAATCTGTCAATTATCTCTTTTAAACCACCGAATTTCTGAGATTAATTGGAACCACTGTTAAACTAGGTTTATAGCATGAACCTTTATTGAAAAACTGAAACATAATTGGTAAAGCTGGTTTAACCGATATCGGGAGATTATCCCCGATTGAACAACCGGCCCTAAATATTTCACCTTACAAGTTGGCGCGTAGTACTAAAGTTGTTGCGATAACACCAATGCGGCTACTGAACGATAACTATAATTTGGTCTGGCGATAGACAATTAGGTAGGGAGTGTCTTAATGAGTAGGGACTCGCCAAATAACGCGGCAATTTAAAAAAAAAGGCAACTATGCCATTTTACCCTAGTATGTCGTTTTAGGCCAGGTTCCCCTATAGACGCTGGAATAACTATTCGCGTTATCAGTTGGGGTAGGTTGTGTTGGATCGAGCTGTGACTGTAAAGTCGGCAGAAGCAAACATGAGCCCTGGGTGGGCGTGTCCATGTCGCTGTAGTTGTATTTTTGTAGTAACAATCGACATTTTCAATCGATAACCAAATATCGATACTATAAACTGTCAAGAGATATGTAAACAAAGTTAAACTTGCTAAAAATTCAATTCTAAATATTAATAAAAAAAATTTAAATTGGACCAAAAATAAAACTACTATCTGCCCTAAATGTCTATATCTCAAATTTCATTACTCTGTAGTAATGTCATAAAAAAAGAAAGTCAAGTTTGTATTGAAAGCAACAAAATATGCTTACACATAAATGGCAGCTGACATCAAATAGAAAATAGAATGCAGTCCTGTGTCGCCGATGCAAAAATAAAAATTACCCGAACTCACGATTCAAATTATCATAATTTGTCAAAATTACCAAAAGGACACAGTGGTTATCTAAATAAAGTCGTCGACCCTAGTCAATATGGAAAATCCCCAAAAACAATAGTCATTTTATATATCCCTTCTGCAGTATATTCGAAAAACTATTGTATCCAAATTAGCGAAATTGTCAAAAAACCGGGTAATTATCCTCGCATTGACAATACTGATACATACAATAAAATTGATGTAGGTTGATGAAATCACTCGGTCATATAATTTGGACTATGTTAACAATTACTAATGCACAATCGTTAACATTAGCTCCTGATTGGCTCGTTGCGATGACCTTTATTTTAGTTGGCATATTTTCCGGGATTCATGTTTGCACCAGTTGTTTGGTGTATTATTTGATACAGTCCCAGCCGACAGCATGACGTTCTTTGTACGTGATTCTCTCGTCACCCATTAAGTCGTTTTGACTTCTAGGATTACGTCAAATCGACTAAAATATGACGTGAAAATGTCACAGCCCAAAGACGTCACCTAGTCACGTTAAATAACGTCATCTTATAACGTGGAATAGATATGTTTTATCGACGAAACTGTAACGTATAATTACGTTATTTCACGACGTCATTATATCAACCTATTTATGATGTACTTATCGATTTTGGGACAGCACAAAAACCAAAAATATTGATACAACTTTATTTGAATTAAATATTACAAGTTATTGCACACATTCTGAGCAACAGTTACTTCAAATCTAAAATATGTAATAATATTATTTAAATAAAACAAAATGTTACACCAATATTCAGAGAAAATTTACTACAATTTTAACAGCGTATACTGTGTGCGAAGGATGTGATGTGAAGCAACTTCTTAAAATAAATTCTCATTTATAAAATATATGTTTAACAAATAGATATATACTTAGCAGGAGGCCAAAAACACGCTGCTTTCTCCAGAGTTAGCCATTTGCAATACACAAGTGCTAAGCCACCTACATCATTATCAGTTTGGCAGAATTCTATGCCTACGACAAAAATTACAATATCAATAACTATTCACTTATACTAAATTTTAAGCTTACATATCAATTATAATTATTATTCTATTTACTTTTTCTAAATGATCAATGGCCGCCATTTATGCCAACCGGATGGCAAAGCTAACATTATCCATTGTTTATTGAGTTTTTCACATTTTAAAAAACGAAATAGCAAAATTTTTCCTCACCTAAATTTATCAGCAGCGGATAAGTACTAATTAAAATTAACAAAAACATTCACAAAAAAGTCGCAGCACATATGCTACAGTGGTAGCAATAACATTATCTATGCCAAAAATAAAAGAGGAGAGGCGAAAAAGGACGAAAACGTTCGACCCGATGAGCTTCCGAGTTGTAACGAGGGTTTGGCGCGAAAATCAATATTTAACAGCAATCATTTTATTATTTTTCAAAGTTGAATACTTTGAATTACAAAGGTACCTGTATCAAATATTTAGCAATAAACAAATGAGTACATAAAATATACAATACTATCCATAATTATCACCAGTTGGGTAAAAATAATTTTTAATTGCATATATATTGAAGTTATATTTTTACCTGTTAGTATTGGGAAATGCTAAAAAAAAATCCATACAAATGTGCATGTTTTATTGTTAAAATTATTATAGCATGACTTCAGCGAATTTGCGAATTGACGTGAATGGTTGGTCTAGGTTGTCAAGTCGTAGAGACGTCGATGTAAGGTCGTCGACGTCATTCACCAATAATTACCTAATATCGACGTTTACATGACGTGACCATGTCAGCTGGGGTGGTTTTAGTTGTTAGTTGTAAATTCGTTTTTCTACGCCCATGTCCGTAAACGTCAAAAATCGCACTGGCAAAATTCCTTGTAAGTGACATTTTTCTACGCCCATGTCCGTAAACGTCAAATATCGCACTGACAATATGCCTTGTAAGTGACATTTAACAATAACATGCACGTAATGAAAATCTCATAACATACATGTGCGTTTAGATAGAAAAACTTAGATTTCTTTGTTGAATCAAATTGCAATCAAATTTTTATTTACGTACTATTTTATTTGGTTTATTTACATACTTTTTATCAATTGAAAAACAAAAGCTCTTAGCATTAGTGAAATACATTTTAGATTAAAATAGTGATGCCCCTAAATGTCGGCAACACATTTTACAATTTCAAAAAAAAAAATTCGGTTTTTCTTGATATGGGAATAAACGTCATCTCATTTATGCTGTCAATTTTTGTAACAAATTATAGTATCCGAACATTTTCTCAACTTTACCTACGAATATGTATGTTAGTAGTGAAAAAGATGAAATTATGAACACTCAGAAGAAAATAGATGGGCATAGAAAAAGTATAGTACGTTACACGAGTTGTAATCCCAATTTTTTCATTTCGTGCGTAATGGGTTACTTACAACTTTTGTTACGTAATATACTAAACCGCAAAATGATTGATAGTAGTCTGTAGTAAAATTGGAAAAAATAATTACAGTTGTTGTCAGATTATTAATTGTAAAAAAAATTTATTTTGATAGTTTCTCGACATTGTCTTTGGATTAAAAGGTCATAAAAAGGTGCCGTAGGTTAATTTTTTGAACCGTCTAGGCCAGGAATAACGGGTAGTTTGTCCATCGGCGAGACATATTTTGGTGACCGTGACAGGACCTACGGCACATTTTAAGTCAGAGTAATTGTATTTTCCTTACGATGTCTGTTGAAGTTGAAATATTAAACAGCATGAAGAAGTCACGTAAAGTTCTGAGATGTAGTTTTTCCAAAGCTGCAAATGAATTTGAAGCTTTTCTACGTGCTCAAGAACCATGTTTGCTGGATTTAGAGGTTTCTTGGGACATTTTGAAAACAAAATATGACGATTTGCAGGTATGTGAAAAACGTATATATGAAGCTCTTGTAGAGACGGCGTTAAAGGAAGACATGATTCCAGATATGGAACAAGGTGATGCTTATCATACAAGGTACACAGATCTAAAAGTAAGATACACCCATTTTCATATATCTGCTACAGCTGCAAAGCCTCCGGCAATTGTTGACGACAATTCAACAAAAAGAAAGTTCAAGTTGCCGCGCATCGAATTTAAATGTTATGATGGCAGTATCAAAGGTTGGTTGAGTTTTTGGTCACAATTTAAAAAAGTACACGAAGATCGTGATATTGAAAATTGTGATAAAATAGAATATTTGCTACAGGCCACGGTTCCAGGTACTAGAGTGCGTCAATTAGTAGAAAGTTTTCCCTTAATGAGTGAGAATTATGAAAAAATTATCCAACGTATGCAGTCCAGATTTTGTAGAGAGTATCTTCAAATAGAGGTCTACGTACGAGAATTATTAAATAATGCTATTAGTAAACAAAAACTTGAAATTTCTAAACTATACGATCAAATTGAAACCCAGTTACGCGCTTTGGGTACCTTAGGCATTACAGCAGACAAATATGCTGCAATTTTATTTCCGTTAATAGAATCTTGTTTGCCTCATGATCTGCTTAGAATTTGGCAGCGTTCAACATTTAATGCAGGGGGGCTTAGCACTAGTAATCCTAGCAATTTTTCTGAAAATTTTAATATTGATTGCACGCTAGAGAAAAAGCTAGAAAACCTTTTATCGTTTCTCTGTTCTGAAGTGGTAAATGAACAAAGAATTGTATTAGTAAGTGAGGGCTTCGGAGTGACATCTGATTGCAATAATAAGTCGAAATATGGGGATCCGTGCTGCGGAAAGAAAAAATCGTACCAAGGTTCTGCTCTACCCCAGCAAATACAAATGTATATATTACATAAAAATACATAACAGAGGAGGAACGATTTTTATATAAACCATTTATATATTTTTTACGTAGTATTCATGTAACAAAATCTTTATAAATTTTGTTACATATTCTCAATATTTATATTATAAAATATTTTATACATTGGATATATCTAATTTTATATGTATTCAAGATGTAAATTCTGTTACATAAATATATTTAAAAAAATATATATATTTATTACGTAACATTTGCTATCGCCATACACGTACCTACTTCGTCTTGTCTTGAAAAAGAAGAAGAAAATCATAACCTTTAAATTGTAACACCCATGCTACCACAACTATTAATAATTGAAAAGTTGATCTGTGAGTATAATAACGTTTTTGTCTGTGTGCTTGTGTTAGGAGGATTGAAGAATACATTATGTAAGTACTATTATATTATTATTATCAAAGATATGTCTCTTACTATTTTGAACAGGCAGGCACGTGGATAAGGCTGAGTAAGCAGAGACTCCAGAGGGAAAAGAAGGGTGAAACAGTAACCCCTCAAAAGAAGGGATAGTATTAGTTTTCTATTATTTTTTATATTTTGTTATCATTTAGTTTTTGAGTATATTTAGATTTTGTTCTGCAATATTTTTGTTACAGTATTGTATTGTCAATGTTAATTATGTTAATGAAATAAATGTATTTATATGCATTCATTTGCTGTTTTTTTTTAGTAACCAAGAAAACATCCACCAGCTACTAAATATTCCAAATAAAGATAAATACCATTTACAATAGGTATATAAATATTCAGTTGCTTTATTTTGTTTGAAATATTCATAAGGTAGGTATTGAATAATAGGTATAGTTACAATAATACCTTTTTTCTTTTGACCCTCATCCATACTAAAAATATTGTATTTCATTTCATCTATGGAAAATAATGTTTTAACAGATTTTTCTCAAATAATTTTTTCATAGATCCAATGAAATAAAATATTTTAGGTAATAGGTGAGACAAAAGTAAAAATTGGTAACGTTTGTTACATCTATATTATTTAATATTTAATAAATAAATATTCTCTAGATATTATCTCATTTTTACATATATATTACATAGTGATTTGGACATATTTGAGATGTAATATAATTTACATAATAGATATGTAATATGAATATGTATCTTTTATATCATTATTGTTCTCTAGCCTTTGTCAGTATTCAATACATAAATATTATCTAGTTGTGACTTCAGCTTTATATAACTGTGACTTTTATATTTCAAAAATTACATAACATAAATGTATTCAATATGTTTTTGTGTTTGCTGGGACCTACCGCCGCTGGTTTGCTGAACACAAACAACAACAAGGATTTTCCTTATACTTGTATTTTTTGTAGTGGGTCTCATAATGGAGAGTAGATGAGCAGCAAGAGTTTTGGACCATGGCGGAGGCGCTAACATGGGAATCTCCATAAGAAAATCATTAAAATCGAGCCACTCGAAAATAGCGAAATTGACTCTAAAAGTGGTGGGGGTAAATCATCATCGACTTACGCATGCGCACGTTATTGGATAGTTAACGTCATAGGGTCGACGAGAAAAATACTGATAAAATTCTAGATACCCCCGCTCATCCCCCACGCAGCACCCCTCATAGTAAAAGTCATCCAATCATGGCAAACGATGTCTCGTTCGAAAGGCCTTAACGTCTAGATTATACGTAAAATTGGGAAAAAATTCCAGCAACCCCCCTTCATCCCCCACACAGCACCCCTCGTACTAAAAGTCATCTAATCATAGCAAACGACATATCATTCGAAAGGCCTTGAACGTCTAGTATATAAGTAAATCACTCATTATATATACAGGGTGGATTGAAAGTTTCTTTGAATGAATTGCAGGTATTTAGGTCGACTTTAGCAAACAACATCTCGTTCAAAAGGCATTAACTCTAGTATATACTTGAATCGCCCATATACAGGGTGGATCGAAAGTATCTTTGAATGGTAGGTCGACTTGAGCAAACGACATCTCGTTTGAAAGGTATTAACGGCTAATATATACGTGAATCGCCCATATACAGGGCGGATCGAAAGTATCTTTAAATGGTATTTAGGTTGATTTTAGCAAACGACATCTCGTTCGAAAGGTCTTAACGTCTAGTATATACGCGAATCACCCATTATATAGAGGGTGGATCGAAAGTTCCTCGAGAGACTTATTCTTCCAGTAAAAAATATAGTGTTGTTTACAAGCTGCGTCCAAGGGGTTGATGCCCGGATCTCCACGATCAAGACGTTTTTCTAATTTTGTACCGGCTACAAAAAAAAAACAATCAATTTTTTTGCAAAAAGGGGGTGGAGGGTAGTACTTACGTCCACAGTACTGATAGGTAGGCAAGTGAAGTTCAATAGGTAGTTTATTGATGAGAGAATTTAAAAGACCTTCTCCTTCCAACACCAACATTAAGACTGATACGCGTAAGTGGTGACACCTATATTTATACAATAGCACTAAGAAAAACAACACACACAATGAAGATAAGTCAACAAGAGCAGACGATACCAATTGAAAATCTAGATTTCACCTCAACGCCATCGATCGGCAAACATGGTACATTGTTACCAAATTCTTTCTGTGCCATTATATGTGGTCCCAGTGGGTGTGGAAAGACTAATGTCGTGCTGGCGCTTCTATTTAATCTGAATGGCGCGAAATTCAAAAACGTTTATGTTTATTCAAAATCGTTATTCCAACCAAAGTACCAATTGCTGCAAGAAGTTATAGCACAAGTCAAGGGCGTTGGCTATTTTTCATTTGAAGACAATGAGGAAATAATAAGTCCAGATAAAGCTCGGCCTAATTCTGTCTTTTTATTCGATGACGTTGCATGTGATGGTCAACAGAAAATTCGTGAATATTACTCCATGTGCAGACACAAAGAGATCGATGCCGCATATCTTTGTCAAACATATTCAAAAATACCGTAACAGCTTATACGCGACAATTGTAATGTAATTGTTTTATTCAAGCAAGATGAGGTGAACTTGAAACATATATTCGACGAACACGTATTTCCAGACATGACCTACGACACATTTAAAAATATGTGTTCAACGTGCTGGTGTGACCGTTATGGTACTTTGGTAATTGTGAAGGATTTCCCCTTCAATGATGGTAGGTATCGCAAAGGATTCGATAAATATATGTATAAAATTGTAAGCTGCGCCTTTAGTCTATACCAATATGTCTGATGATAAGGTTGCTACTGCATTGCGCAAGAAAAAAGTGTCTGAACTTGCCAGATCGATTCGCAAAAAATACTCTGCGTTGAAATTGGGTAAATCAGAGCAAGATGAGTCTATTAATAAACTATTCAAACCAATATCCAAACCACTTGAAGAAATTGTGCAATCCTCAAAGACATTACAAAAAACGATTACAAATTTAAGTCCAATTAAAAAAGAGGAAATAAAGAAGGAAGAAGAACCTTTGACAGATGATGTGTTTACACCTTTTCTCGAAACGGAACCGGTGGCCGAAACCGATGAATCCGACAATATTACACGTTGTGAATCTCCAGAAGAGATGCGTCCCGAAATTTCTCAGGAAGCTTTCGCAGACTATTTGGATCAATATCCTGCCATCAGTCATCAGTTCATTGAATATTACTTCCAAAAAGATGATAAAATTGATAAAAATTATGGTCCCATAAACAATGATGAAATCGGTTGGTCATTAGGCAAACGTCGAATTGCGTTCGATGGAAAAACCGGTAATATAAACATACTACCTGAGAAAAACAAAGAAAGAAGATATGTAATTGGAACACCAGGCATGTATGAGCTTCTATTTTACCGAGACCCCAGTTACAACGATCAAGATTTACAGAACTATAAAAATCTTTTGACAACAACTGAAGTTCATTTAGACACGTTAGATCGTCTTAAGGGCTCAAGTACTGAAAAATATCACTACATCATAAAACCTTTATTCAAAACAAAATCTTTAACGACATCAACGAATAGATCGTCCCAGGTATTGACTCGTCTAAAATCGATTCCTTTAGCAAAAGGAAAAGGTATCGATCGCTTAACATATAATGATAAACCTATGGAGTATATTTATTGGGACGATGCCAATGAATTAGTGGATCGTTTGAAGTTGTTGATTACTTCAAAAGAGGCAGGTAATACGTCACACGACAACGAAATAGTAGCAATTATCAATGAGCTCAAGGAGGCTGATATAATAGAATAATACAAGCTGAATCTTGTTCATTTCAATTATGTCTGTCGATAAATTCGGACATAGACATCAAACGCCCTATGCGCGTTTACCAGCGAAAATAACGTTTCCTCATACACCGGATGGTAATATGGATATTGAAAATGTGAAAATTTGTAATGTTAAGGAACCGACAACAGATAGTGACGCTGCAACAAAAAAATATGTTGATGTGCAATTGCGTACTATCAACTCACCATTGATTCAAACACATGGTGTGATGCTGCAGCAACAAGACCATATTATAAAGGATTTAGAAGTAGGATTAAACGAAATAAGAAATGAGCTTCATAAGACTAAAATTCCCCTATTACAGGCGAATATTGACAACTTACAAAATAAAACTAGCGAAATTGATGCATTCATTTCGCGAAATCCCCCTGTAGTAGGTAGGGATATATGGCTACGAAGAAATACGTCGACGAATCAATTGCCACAGCGAAAGTCTTTATTCGAAAATAATTTACTGCTTCTACGAATGCAAGCATACGTGAATTGAAAAAAGAATTTGCAGAAAATATTAGAACCATCTCTGATTTGAAAAGTAACATTTCAGATATTGAGAACAATATTAAGATTATGGATACGAATAACCATAACCGCATTCACAGTCTGGAGCTGAAGCTAGCCGGTACATAATATGCACACCAAGGAAAAGATTCAACTGGTAAATGAGCTGCATAAACCGATTCGAAAAAAATTCCCTCGGAGACGCACTGTTATTAAGTGCCTTGACGATCTCTGGCATATGGATCTTGCCGAGATTAGAAATTTTGGAAATTTTGGACCACTTGAGAACTCAGTTAGCAACATGAGTTCTCAAGATGCCAGTAGTAGTAGTGATGAAGACATTATCTACACTATGCTATGCTAGAGAATTTAAATTTTTGTCAATATTATTATAATGTTTTGGATTTCTGTAAAAATATCATCTCTGAAAATCTAAGTCCTTTACAAATTTTATATTCATTTTGTTCCATAACACATTCTATCAAACTCTGCAGTGTAGATAATGTCTTCATCACTACTACTACTGGCATCTTGAGAACTCATGTTGCTAACTGAGTTTGTGATCTGAAGCTCACTCCAATTTATAGCCTGTGTGTGTGTGTGGCCTCCTACGCTATAAAACATCAGCTCCATCAATCCAGCTGTTATGGCTTTTGTCTAAGCCCAACCATTTCACTAACATTTTCTTACCTTTACGCCTGAGAATTGTTTCCACTAAGAAAATGTCAGGATTCGATGTTTTCTGCAGTTCCTCATCATAGAAGCAGCCGCTGATTGGTGTGCCTTGCATGTCTTCGAGTAAATACGTAGCAGGATTGGTTATTTTAACTCTGATAATTTTGAATAGTTCTGTAGACCAATTGGGTGTATAACCTTTTTCAAAGACATGTTTAGCCTTGGATATGCGCACAATGTCACCGACTTTGAATTTTCGCGGGCCTGCTATCTTTAAATGGCTATAGGTGTTATTCAAAATAGATTTTTCGTTAGATTTATTGACTTGAGAAGGCTTATATTTTGTTGTTGAATGCTTTGTATTGTTATATTCGTGAGTAATTTTGGGTAGAATGTCTATCCATTTGTAGGTGCCATTTATACTGAAATACTTGTAGAGTTTCGATTTCAAAGTTCTTATAACACGCTCAGCCATAGAAGCCTTCATCGTACTAAATACGCTATAATGATTTATGCCATGTTTT